>CATIWQ010258390.1:0-15148 GCA_949673415.1 Euphorbia schlechtendalii | reverse complement strand
TAAATGATAAATCAAAGAAAGATATATGTTTAATGACTAAAGAAGAAGAGTCATGGCTATGGCACAGAAGGTTGGGACATGCTAACATGAATCTTCTGACCAAATTAGTCAAACAGAAACTTGTTGAGGGTTTGCCAAACTTAAACTTCGAAAAGGATCACTTGTGTAATGCGTGTTAATATGGAAAGTAATTTAGGAAGAGTTTTAAATCTAAATCTGACTTCTCAACTAAAAGAGTCTTAGAACTACTCCATCTAGATCTGTTTGGCCCTGTTCTTCCCATGAGCATGCGTGGACATAGGTACACCATGGTTGTTGTTGATGATTATTCCAGATATACATGGGTTATCCTACTGAGTAGTAAGGATGAAGCCTATAAAGGGTTTTCCAAACTATGCAATAGAATTGAAGTAGAACAAGGAGTCCTTCTGTCTAAGATAAGAAGTGATCATGGTAGAGAATTTGAAAAAAAATTATTTGCTGGCTTTTGTAACGCAAGAGGAATTGAACATAATTTCTCTGCTCCTCACACCCCTCAACAAAATGGTGTTGTTGAGAGGAAAAATAGAACCTTAGTTGAAATGGCTAGGTCAATGCTGAGTGATAACAACCTTCCCAAATATTTTTGGGCAGAGGCCGTCAACACTGCTTGTTACATATTAAACAGGGTAAACATTAGATCAGTAATTGATAAAACTCCCTATGAAATTTGGAAAGGTAGAAAACCTAAGATTGGGTACTTTAAAGCATTCGGATGCAAATGCTTTGTACTAAAAAATAAAGAACAACTAGGCAAGTTTGATCCTAAAGCTGATGAAGCAATATTTCTTGGCTACTCAACACATAGCAAAGCTTATAGAGTCTTCATCAAAAGAACCGCAACATTAGAAGAGTCAGTACATCTAGATTTCGATGAAACTAACCATGTAGGTACAAGAAAGAGCTCAGAGGATGATGGAGATTCTGTCTCACATAAGCAACCCTCTGAGTTAACACAAGGAGAAAAGTTAACAAAGGATGTACCATCTGAGATCAAATTCTCAGATCATGAAGATGAAGAAAGATAACTAGAAGCAGTGGAGGTACATGTTCAACATTATCTGCCAAGAGAAACTAGAACCAAGAAGGACCATCCAGAAAGATTGATTCTTGACCCACCTCAGAACCCCGTTCTCACCAGAAGACAACTCAGTAGAATGACAAGTCACCCAACATTTGTCTCTATTATAGAACCGAAGAAATTTGAGGATGCAGAATATGATGAAAGTTGGATGATGGCTATGCAATAAGAGCTGGATCAGTTCTCCAGAAGTGATGTATGGGATCTTGTCCAAAGACCAAAGAACAAATCTTTCAAAGGCACTAAGTGGGTATTCAGAAACAAACTTGATGAAGAAGGAAACATAGTGAGAAACAAAGCAAGATTGGTGGCTCAAGGGTACAATCAGTAAGAAGGAATAGACTATGACGAAACATTTGCTCCAATAGCCAGACTTGAAGCAATAAGAATCCTATGTGCCTTTGCATCTCATATGGGATTCAAATTATATCAAATAGAAGTAAAGAGTGCCTTCCTAAATGGATTCATCTCAGAAGAAGTCTATGTTTAGCAACCTCCAGGCTTTGAAGACTCAAAATTTCCCCATCATGTATACAAGCTGAAGAAAGCTCTATATGGTCTGAAGCAAGCACCCAGAGCTTGGTATGAAAGGTTAACAAGCTTTCTCACCTTAAAGGGATACATCAAAGGCAAGACAGACACAACCTTATTCATCAGAAGAAAAACAAGGACATTCTCCTTGTTCAGATCTATGTTGATGATATCATCTTCGGAGCCACTAATGAAAGGATGTGCAAGGAATTCAGTTCTCAAATGAAATTTGAATTTGAGATGTCAATGATGGGAGAATTAACCTTCTTTCTAGGACTCCAAATCAAACAAAGTCCACATGAGATATTCATAAATCAATCTAAGTATACCAAGGAGATTCTGAAGAAATTTAGTATGGAAGATGGTAGGGAAATGTCAACCCCTATGGCTTCTAACACCACACTCAGCAAAGACTCAGAAGGAAAGAAGGTAGATCAAAAGATGTTCAGAGGAATGATTGGCTCTCTACTATATCTTACTGCAAGTAAGCCTGACATTCACTATGTAGTCTACTATTGCGCAAGATACCAAAGTGATCCTAGAAAATCACATCTGAGCACAGTAAAAAGAATCCTCAGATATCTGATTGGAACCATTGAAGCTGGATTATGGTATCCAAATAATGAAGAAATCTCATTAAAAGAATTCACAAATGCTGACTATGGAAGAGATCAACTGGAAAGGAAGAGCACTACTGGAGGATGTCATTTTCTGGGGAACAGTATCGTCTCGTGGTATAGCAAGAAACAAACCTCTGTAGCTCTATCCACTACAGAAGCTAAATACATGGCTGCTAGAAGTTGTGTTGCACATGCACTGTGGATCAAACAACAACTTGAAGACTATGGAGTAAAGTCAGAATGCATAGAGATTCTCTGTGATAACAAGAGCGCAATTGATCTATCAAAGAATCTAGTTCATCATAGTAGGATGAAACACGTTAACATCAGACATCATTTCATAAGAGATCACGTTCTTAAGAAAGATGTTAAGTTGGTATATATCTCCACTGAAGAACAAAGAGCTGACATCTTTACCAAACCTCTGAGTAAAGATCAATTCGCTTTCCTCAGAAGAGAAATTGGTATGAGCAATCCTGTGTGAATATTACTCAGAAGTACAATATGTCTCAGAGGTGACTGTCACCTTCTGAAATTAAAGGATAATGCCACGTCTCAGAAGATTTGACCCGCCAACTGCTCCACTTTTCGAAATTTAAAAACTTGAATCTTAAGCCAGATCTTTTGGTTAAAAACTGTTCACATTCATCCGTTAATCACGCCCTTGACGGTTACTTATATTTTAAAAGGTAAATGCCGAAACCGTCACTGTAGTAAATTACCTTTCCATCCCTCTGAAACCACCTCTATATAAAAGAAAAGACTGTTCATCATCCAAACACTTTACCAAAATTTCTCAGAGTTTTCTCTTTTCTCGCTGAGAATCCCTTTCTTTTCTCAAGAACCCTAATTTCTTCAACTTATCTTACAAAAATGTCACCCAAGAGAACCAGATCATCAAAAGCTGATTCTATAGAGCAAGTCATAATAAAAATTCCTCCAAAGACCTTTGAACCTGTTCTATACAGATCAAATCCCTCTACCGTCATCTCCCAGCGATTTCTGGGTGATAACTCCTTTCTCGAAGAGTCCACATTTAAAATAACCATAGATTTCCACCATTTCAACACATGGATCAAACTTAAGGAGCCAACCTACCTAGCAATAGTTCGAGAATTTTACAAAAACCTTAAGAAGTGTACAGTAAGCGAAGAGGAGCTAAAAAATGTGGTTAAGGGCATGGAGATTATAATTACTCCTGCCTTCTTGGCAAAACTTCTCAATCTAAAGGATGAAGGAATTGCTCTCAGAAGGGGATGTGAAGATGCCTTGAGCTGCAATAGAAAAGCCTTCATGCCAGAAGGATGGTTCGGTGAGAAAATCAACACTCACATGCCTCAGGAACCGAGGTACTGGCAATTTATCATGGCTCACCTTCTTCTCCAGAAGATGAACTCCACAAATGCAGTCTCAAGCTATGAGCATTGCATCTTAGAACACTTGGTGGAAAAGAAGAAATTCAACTAGCCAGTCATTATAATGCAACACATGCTATATCACAAATGCACACTTGGCGGCCTCATCAGTAGAATCGTGGCCATATGTGGAGTGGATTGCTCAGATGAAGATGGTTCCCTAGGAAGCAAGATTGTGAAGGAGACCTTTGATAAAAAGGTGGATTATGGAATGAAATGGGATAGGGAGGAGGCCCTGAAGAATGATATAATGAGAAAGAGAAAAGAGAAAGAGCTGAGGGCTGCAAAGAAGGGTGAAGTGGCTAAAGGGGTTGAGGAAGTCTCCCCCAAGAGGCAGAGGGAACCTGTGTTGAAACAGGAAGAAGTCCCTAAGGGTAAGAGGAGCAGAATCAGCCAAAGTAAGGCACTTGCTGCTGAGGGAGTATTAAAAACTCCTGCTGAAGTAACTGAAGGGAAAGCTCAAGGAATCACATATTCCATAAACAAGATTTAGTATGTGGAAAAGCCTTCAGAGGAGAGCAGCTCAGGAAATGAAGAAGATAACCAACCCATCAGCATCCTTACAAAATGAAAAAGGGAGATTTGATCCCAACATGGTCATTCCTAGCGAAGATGAAGATGAGGTTGATAAAGAAAAGGAAGAGGAGGCGGAGAAGGTTGAGGAGATTAAGGAGAAATTAGAAAAGAAGGAAAAGAGGCAGAGGAAGAAGAAAGCCAAAACTTATGGCGAAACTGTCATTACAGAAGATGATCCTGAAAAGGATGACATGATCAAGGCAGTAAACTAAAGCTTAGTGGAGGTTTTTACTCATGTGCCTAGGAAGGGAACAGTGGGAGACATAAGGATAGCGGTTGAGGAAGCTGAGAAAAGGGCTATGACAGTAGGAAAGAAGATGCCAGCTCTTGAAGAGTTCACTAACAAGTTGAAGGAGAAGAGCACCTCTGAGATAGAGGATGATAACTCAGAGGAAGTAGATGGCAAGGTCTTGGAAGGAACTTCGGTGGATTCTGATTTACCCTTAGGGCCTCTTCCAGTTGTACCCAGTCCAGCTCCTCCAAAAGTAGTAAATCCTACCAACTTCTTGCTGGAGAAGAAGCCACAATCTCCTCCCCTGGATTAACAAAAGCCAGTATTTGATCCATCTCATCTCTTCACTACATCTCTTGAGACACCACAACAATTTCTATCCACTCCAGGAGGATACCCAACAGTTGATATAGATCCTCTTGAAGTAGCAGTATCAATTACTCAAAAGATATCAAAGGAGATTGAGGCAAAGGAGGAAGAGGCCAAGAAAGCTGAAAATGATAAGAAGGAGGATAAGTCTGAGGTGAAAAAGGATGAAGTTGAAGGGGAGAAGAATTGAGACAAGGAGAAAGAGACTGATAAGCCATCTCTACTGAAATAGGATGTGCCAGAGGAAGACCTGTTCCTATCAGCTCTTCAGAAGGAAGAAATTCAAAGGACTGTAGTGGCTGAGTGGAGTACTCAGCCATCAACATACGATCCTGCTAATGAGTTCGTTGCTACGACCGTTCTATCTTTGAAAAACACAATGTAAGGCTAGAAGAAATAACGGAGGAAGTTCTGTTGGAGGATGATTCAGATGACGAAGTTCAGATTGTGAGTGAACCTAAGACTCAGTAGTAGCAACAACAATAGCAGCATCCCTCTGTACCAAAGGTTCTGGAGGATCCCAACAGCTCCATCTCTTGACAGTAGAGGATGGATGATTGGTGACATTGCTTAGGGAGGAAATCCCAGCACCTCTGTTCCAGTCAACTCTCTCCATCATATGGGAAAAACTCTGGATGATCTGTTGACTATGGGCCTCAACAATTCCATAGTGGATTTGAAGCTTGCCCCCTTTAACCGTCAACTTGCTCAAAGCGTGGCTCTCATCTTAAAACAAGTGCAAATCATCATGGAAAGGGCTGACAAGATCCCTTTACCAAGTCAAATTCACTTTGAGCTGATCCATCATCTACAACCTCTCATGGAGACAAGGCTCAGCAACTACGTTGATATTCTAGAGGCTCTTGAGAAGTTGAACGAGATAATGGAAGATGGTGATAAGGGCCTGATAATAATCCACAAAGAAGTTAGTGGGGTGAAGGAGTTCATTCAGAAGCAGATAGGAGATGTTATCTCTACTCTGGGGATTGTAATTGAGCGCACAATAACTGAATACTCCATGGGGCTGAAGAGTGAAGTGCAGGCACTCAGGACTCAGAATGCTTTCTGTTTATGGCAGTAGGAGAAGATCCAAGATAGTCTTGCTGAGATGCTGAATAATTCCAAGGCTGAAACTCTTAAAGCTATTGCGGATTCAAAAAGGGAGTTGAAGTCTGAGATCTTCAAAGCTGTTGAAGAAGCTCATAAGTAGATCACTGAGACTACCTTTACTCAGAAGAATGAGACTGTGGATGAAATGGATGAACATATTTAGAAGTATGATGCTGCCCTCTCCAAGACCACAACTGAAGCCAGAGACATAGTGGTGGCAAGGAATGTAAGCACTTCAGAGACCCTTCAGAAGAGCATTGATGGGCTCAGTAATTAGTTTGGTGGCCAATCTCTCCACTCCTTCTGCTCACATGACAATGAGATCGTTCTGTTCCTGCAGCATCTGGCGAATGGGCTAAACACTCAATGGATATGGAATCAGAAGGCTCTCCAAGTAATCCTTGAAAGCATCTTTCCCTCCGTTCCTAGTAAAGCAACAAGGTTAATTCAGCAGATTATCCCTCCTCTTCAGGCGAACGCAAAGGCTATTCACGATGTCGTTAAGAAGTTTGCGCTTGATGAGCAGAAGATAGTTGCTCAGCTTGTTGGTGCTGAGTGGAGGGAGAAGGACAAGCACAACTTCAAGGAGATCTAGGAAAGACGGATGATTTCCAGCCAACCCTTAAGCAGCACCATAGAGATAGATCAGCCAGAAAAGACTCATCAAGATGAATTTGTTGCTCTTAAAGAAAAACCTTTGTAATTTTGAATTCATCTTTTGTAAAAACTCTGTAAACAAAACCCTATCAATAAAAAGGCTTTTTATTTCTGTTTAAAAGTACAACTCTTCGTTGTACTGACTTCCGTGTAATTCATAAATCATACTATAAGCATAAGATTATGAGGGAGTATGAGGGAGTAAGTAAATCCTGTGCTTGACTTCACTCAGAACCAACAAAATGAGGGAGATTGTTGGATTCTAAAGTTTATATAGTTTTGTAAGTTCTGAGCTCAGAAGGTGGTTGCCTCAGAAGCACAAGGATTCATCAGAAGAACGTGAAACTATTAAAATCATACGAGGGGTGAAATGTCTCAGAAGATCACTCAATACTCAGACCATTGAAAAAGCTCCTTTGAGGATTGCAAAAGGTCAACTCAAATCCTTCGGCACCAAAAAGTCAAGAAAGCTGACTTAGCATTTAATGCCGCCGCGTGCCTTGATCTTATGTATACTATAAGACAAAAATTACTGCAAAATCAAGAACAAATCTCACCTGCTAGTCTGAAACATATCTGCAAGTACAAAGTGGACTCACAAAATCAACCTAATACAGCATGGTGCAAATCTGATTTAGACGAGCTCTTTAACGGATTATTAACGAAAACAAGACTAAGAGACAACGGTAATATTTCCAGCAACGGTCCTAATATCAACGAAAACTTTCTCTCCCTCTATAAAAAGAAGGTTTCCAACATTTAAAAGGTTGCCGAATCTTAACACAAGTACTAAAGCGAAAACAAATCTCAATCTGCTTACAACCTTTTCATAGTAAACATTCAAATCACATCTGTTTGTAATTGAACTGACTGGAACAAAGTTCAGAAGTTTACAAAAATCATTTTTGTTAAACTGTTGTAACTTACACTGAGCTGAGGGTAAGATAGTGTAAGGAAGCGAAGTTCTAGTAAGGAAGGTACTTAATAGAGACGAAGATCAGAGCCTCAGTTATAGAAGGACGTAACTTCTGTATTGGTATAGCTCAGCAAAGACTATTGAAGGGTACTTCAGTCAAGGTATTGTAAAAGGTTTACTCTTCACCAGAAGAAGAGTTAATAGTGAATTAAATCTTGGACTGGAGTTTCCAAGGACGTGATTAGGCAGAGGCTGAACTAGGATAAAAATCGCTGTTTGCATTTCCTTACTCGGCTCATTTATTTTTGTGTTATTTTATTCCGAATTAGAAGTATACAAAACATAAAAGGGGATTCTAAGTAACATACGATTACTCAGAAGCAACTTCAGAAGCAACCTTCTAAAGATAAGCGTGAACTCGAAGAAGAGTCATTCACCCCCCTCTTACCTATTTTACACCCTTACTGGGTCCAACAGTAACAAATGGATTTATTCAGGGGTGGAGAAAGCCAGAGAGTTCCATGTAAAAGTACGATTGTCCTTAACGAAGTGGCGAAAGTGCCCCACCTGGAAATCAAAGAAATAGCAGACGACACATGAGGAAGAAGAAGAGGATATGTTGGACTTTATCTTTTTATAATCCCAAAGCTTGAAACGACATCATTTTAGTTCGATGTTTTAGTTTGAAAACCTAACTCAAAACAATGTCGTTTGGAGCTTGAGGTCTATAAAAATTAATAAATATAAAGGCAAGGGATTTTGTACTCTTTTTCTTCTTTAATTTCTCATCTTTTTTTTTGAAAAACTCTTGGAGAGTCGGTGTAACTCTCTGCAAGTTAAAAGTTTGAGGTAGGAGAAAATTTTGGGGCGGGGTCCCCAACTAGGTTGGTTTCCATGCTTGCTTACAAAACTCCCACCTCTCTTTTATTAAATAAAACAATTACAATTCTCAAGAAGAGAATAGTAACTTAATTACAAAGTACAGTTCTCGGGTTTACAAATAAGTCTGTGGACGATAAACAAACGCTAAGCTTATTACAATGAAAGAAAAACCAATAAAGATTAATGCTCGATACTAAAATATCACCAGTGACAAGCTTTCCTTCAAATATCCACTTATTGTGTCGCTTCCAAATAGATCAATTGATGATAAACCAAAGAGAAATTCCAAAGTCGTACGAATTTCCTGGCCAAAATAATGAAAGCCAAATGTTGAAAAATCCCATGAGAGAGTTAGGGATCGGTAGAGGTAATTCCAACATTTTAGAGCCCCCAACCAAATTCGAGAACTTAACCGACATAGAAGGAATAAATGATCAATAGTTTCTACCTCTCTACAAAATGGACAAATGGATTCGCTCTCCGTGATGCATCCTCTTGAAAAGAGGAAAGCACAAGTTGCTAACCTGCCATGAAAGAGTAACCAACCAAAAAATTTAATTTTCGGAATGGTACAAGTGGACCAAATCAAAGGAAATCCACTGAAGGAGCTGTGCGAACTGATGTGTAGAGGAAACTGACATTAAAAGAGGCTGTCGAGTACTATTTTGATGGCTCAAAATCCTAAAGGAAGTTGTCGTTATCAGCCCCAAAGCGAGGCTGCTCCCTGGAATCAGTAGCATTCGTCAAATAACCACTGAATATACTCAGGATAGCCATGCGTAACCAGCTTTGGAGTTGGCAACAATGATCTCGTTGAGAAAAGCGAAGATTATGCTTCCAAAAGGGATGGCTAAAGGAGTCAGAGCCAAAGACAGCTGTGCATCCAATTTTAGTTGAACATTGCTTATTGTTGCATAAGGAATAAAGATCCGAGAAGAGGTATTGTAATGGCTTATTCGCTGTCCAATTGTCGTGCCAAAATGATGCTCAAATTCCGTTACCAATTCCCACCCGGCAATGCTTTGAGAACAAATCCCAATTAACTTTGTTACGCACACAACAAGCAACAATCGATTTCCAAATAGGTGACAAAGAGAAGCTGTCAACATTAGCTAAATCCATCCAAGATTCAAAGCCGTGGCAAGCAACGCAAATGGTATACCAAAGAGAGTCCCCGATTGGCCTTTCTAATTTTCCAAATCCATTTGAAAAGGAGGCTGGAATTTATTGAGGAAAAGTCTCTTAAATTCAATCCCCCAAGCCGATAAGGCAAATTAACGATTGCCCAACTAATCTTGCATACCCCCGTGAAATTCGAGTCAACTCGCCATAAAAAATTCCTCATTAGCTTAGATAAAGAAACATTAACGGACGATGACATCTTGTGTAATGACATAATGTAAAATGGAAGATAATACCGATTTTAATAGAACGAGGCGGCCAGCATAAGAGAGACAGTGACACTTCCAGTTCGCAAGACGTTTCTCGAATTTACCCACTAGAGGATCCCAACATGTCAACGGCAATCGGTTAATATAGAGAGGCTTACCAAGGTAATTGATCGGGAATTTTTTTATTCGACATCCCAGCAACGTAGCCCCTGATTGGAGGAATTCATCAGCGCAGTGAATACCAAGTAGTGTACTCTTGTGAAAGTTGATTCGTAATCCGGAGATGAGCTCAAAACATTTGAGAATGCCAATGAGATTTCGAAGCGCATCTAAGTCAGGTGGTAGGAAACAAAGTGTATCATCGGCAAATTGGAGGAGGGACATGTTGGGAATAGAAGTATCCTCCTCGATTCTCGAGAGAAGGCCCTCATTGATACTTGCGTCCAACATCTGCTTTAATCCTTCAGCCGCTAAAACAAAGATGAAAGGTGAGAGTGGGTCCCCCTGTTTAACCCCTCTACGGATCTGAATCGGATCGGATGGAGAACCGTTGACGAGGATTGAAGTCGATGATGATTTACGACAATTAGAAAGCTACGATATCCATTTCTTATCGAAGCTCATTCTTATAAACACAGCGTCAATGTAATCCAGAGCCTATAGCTTCATCAAAATCTCTTTTTGGTGTTGTCTCTTTAAATTAAAGTTAAGTTTAATTTAACCTCAAATTTAATCAATTAGAATATTGGATATAATGAGTTGACTTAAATTAGTGATGTTGAATGATTTAAGTTTAATTCTTAATATTGTTTATTTTGTTTAATCCATTTCATATGATCAAATTGTAGTCTCGTTTTTCTCATAGAGGTCGCTTAATGCTTCTTTCTTCCATTTAATTAGTCAATTGGGAATTTGGTTAAAAAAACATTTGCTTGTTTTGATTGTATGCTGAAATCCTGCAATTATTTCTAGGATTTCTTAATATTGTTCATGTACCTTTGTTGGATAATTGCAGTAAACTAATCATGGGAACTACTCAACGAATTGGTTATAATTTTCGGTTAAGTTTGAGTTAGGCCCTGTTCTCTTCAACTTCTGAAAGCTGAACTAAACTTAACTGAACTCTACTTAATTTAACTTATTTCAATGTAAATTTATAACTACACATAGCTGAACTTAACTGAACTTAACTTAACTTAACTTAACTTAATTGAATTGTAGTTGAAGAGAACAAGGAATTAGTTCTGTGTGAGTTGCTTTCAATTACTAATTGTAACAAAATTTAGCTCTCTTTATATATAAATAGCAAGCATACATTGATATAAAGTTAGAGTTGATGAATACATTTTCTCTCTCAATATTTTCTCCAAATGTATTTTAGAGTTTATCAACCTTGCTTGAGTCCTGATGTTTTGTCTAGTGTAGAATTTATTTCATCATCGTGTATGAATTACATCTTGTGCTGGTTGGCTAGGTTTCCGTACTTGTATCATATTGAATCTCTCATTTTTTTTGGACAAATTGGCAAAAGACCTACTTCTCCCATGACTATTGCAAGTCTTGCTATTTTTATTTAATATATGCACTGCATTTGTTGTGTTCTATTCAATTCTTAACCATAATGTATTTAGAGATATCTACAACACAACTCTTGAATTATTGAGATAATATGAATTGGAAGGTGTTAGAAATTCTATTTGGTTTACTATCTCCATTATAGACAAGCTCTCAATTGAAGTGAACCCAGAACCGAACTTAAAATCATAATTAAATAGTCGAATAAAATTTTTCAGGTACGTGTAATTGTGCCCCCTTAAAGTTAAAATCCTGGCTCCGTCACTGGATTTAATGAATACATGATTCAACTGAATCTATCGAGTTATAAAATGTTGAACGATAATTAACTAGAGAGGAAGTAGATCTTCTCTTTTTAAAACTAACTTGACGATTGAATATTGTATTCTAATTATATAACACCGAAAAGTTATATAAATATACTTGAATTGTATGGTAGAATTTTTAGTCTAACTAAGAAAAAAAATACTTTATAATTGTTAAATTATTGATGCGGTAGCCGGCTATAGCTGTGTGGCTACTGTGCATCTTTAATAAATTAAATGATGCAGGCCATATGTTTCTTATTATTTATGGTTCGTGCCATTGAGTTTTCCTATAAATTGTATTCAGTTTTCCTTATTCATTACACCTCGGAGATAAGTAATAAAATCTCTTTCATATTCTCTCTATGCTTCTCTTCTTATAGCCATAATATTCTTGCAGTTATACTTTATTTCCAACACGTTATCAGCACGACCTTGCTCTGTAAAAAATCCAACCAAATATTCTCAAAGTAAGAAAATGAATTCTTTCCCGGTATTATGTAACATCAAGGCAAATGAAGCAAATTTATGTATTGTGGATAGTGTCACTACCCATACTATTCTCAAAGAGGCAAAATATTTTTATACTCTAAAAATAGGTGAAATAATTATTACCACAATATTGGGTAAAATAAAAATGGTTGAAGGATCCGGAAGAGCTAATATTATGTTACAAAGGGGAACAAAACTTATTATAAATGATGCATTATTTTTCTCAAATTCTCACCGAAATTTGTTAAGTTTTAAAGATATTCGCAGAAATGGATATCATATTGAAACCGAGAAGGAAGACAACAAAGAATGTCTTCATATTACAAAAATTATTTCAAGTAAAAAATGTATACTTGAAAATTTTTATACCCTTTCATCTGGTTTGTACTACACATATATTAATATGATTGAGGTAAATTTGAATATAAACCAGAAGTTTATAGATTCGGATACATATAAAATTTGGCATGAACGACTAGGTCATCCTGGTTCGATAATGATGAGAAAAATTGTTGAAAAAGCACATGGGCGTCTGTTGAAAAACCAGAAGTTTATTCAACATAATAAATTTTTCTATGCTGCTTGTTCCCAAGGGAAATTAATAATAAAACCTTCTAAAGTTAAGGTCGAAATTGAATCGTCAGTATTTTTAGAGCGCATACAATGTGATATATGTGAACCGATTCAACCACCATGTGGACCATTTCAATATTTTATGGTTTTAATTGATGATTCAACAAGGTGGTCTGATGTATGTTTATTATCATCAAGAAATATGGCTTTTGCAAGATTATTTGCCCAAATTATAAGATTACGAGCACAATTTCCTGATTATCCCATTAAGACAATTTTTCTTGATAATGCTGGAGAATTTACATCTAAGACATTCAATGATTATTGTATGTCAATTGGATAAATGTTGAGCATCCTGTAGCATATGTTCATACTCAAAATGGTCTAGCAGAATCATTTATTAAGTGTTTGCAATTAATTGCACGATCATTAATTATGCGAATAAATCTCCTTAGTACAGTATGGGGTTATGCGATATTGCATGCAGCAAATCTTATAAAATTAAGACCAGTAAATTACCATAATTATTCTCCATTACAATTAACTTCTGGTCATGAACCTGATATTTCTCATTTTAGAGTTTTTGGTAGTGCGGTATATGTATCAATTGCTCCACCACGGAGAACTAAAATGGGTCCTCAAAGGAGATTAGGAATTTATGTTGGCTATGAATCTCCTTCAATAATTAAATATCTTGAGCCATTAACTGGAAATATATTTACTGCACGCTTTGCAGATTGTCATTTTGATGAAAGCACTTTCCCAAAATTAGGGGGAGAGAATAAAAAATATAATTTTGGAAAAGAAATTAATATGGAGTGTTCCGTCACTTTCTCAGATGGATCTTAAATCAAATGATTCTGAACTTGAAGTTCAAAAAATAATTCATCTTCAAAATTTAGCAAATCGACTACCCAATGCACTTGCTAATCCTAAACGAGTGACGAAATCGCATATACCGGCAGTGAATGTGCCAATTCGTATTGAAGTTCCTAAAGAATAACCTGCTAATAATACTCTGGTACGCTTGAAGCGTGGATGACCTATTGGTTCAAAGAATAAAAATCCTAGAAAAATGAGATTTATTGATAATGAAGATACTCTTGTTGAGGATATAAATGTTGACACACTTCCGGAAGAAGTCCAAGCATCTGAAGTACAAACACCTGAAGTTGTTGAAAATGAAGAGATTCAAATAAATTATATTAATAATGAGAAAAGATGGAAAAGAGATAAAACGATTGTAGACCATATTTTTGCCTATAATGTGGCAGTAGATATTGAACATAAGAATATGGATCATGAACCACAATCTATTCAAGAATGTCAAAATAGAAGTGATTGGCAAAAATGGAAAGAAGCAATTCAAGCAGAGTTGAATTCTCTTGAAAAACGAAATGTGTTTAGACCTGTAGTTCGAACACCACAAGATGTAAAACCTGTTGGTTATAAATGGGTTTTTGTTAAAAAGAGAAATGAGGAAAATGAGAAATGAGAAAAATGAAATAGTAAAATGAGAATATGAATCATGAACCACAATCTATTCAAGAATGTCAAAATAGAAGTGATTGACAAAAAAGGAAAGAAGCAATTCAAGCAGAGTTGAATTCTCTTGAAAAAAGAAATGTGTTTGGACCTGTAGTTCGAACACCACAAGATGTAAAACCTGTTGGTTATAAATGTGTTTTTGTTAGAAAGAGAAATGAGAAAAATGAAATAGTAAGATATAAAGCTAGATTGGTTGCACAAGGTTTTTCCCAAAGACCTGGGTTTGATTATAAAGAAACATACTCTCCAGTGGTGGATGTAATAAATTTTAGATATCTAATTGGTTTGGCAGTACTACGCCATAGATGACTTGTTGCAACACCAGAAAAATGTTGCTTAAAGTGTTAAAAATGATCAACAGCTTCTGTTGCAACACTTATCGCAAAAAAAAAAGTGATGGTTTTGCTCTCCTTGCAATAGGTGCTTGTTGTAACACATTTCGTATCTGTAGCAACCCACCAAAAATGTGTTGCAATAGGCGGCAGTTACATCACTTTTTTACCTTATTGCAACTTGATTATTAGTGTTGCTAATAACTCTTGCACCGTCACCGTTAACGATCGTTAGTACAATTGCAACACTTTTTTGACACAATTGCAACACCTTTTTTTACACTTTATTTATCACTTGCATCACTTTTATTCAAGCTTGCAACATTTTTACAAAACACTTATTTTCGCATTTGCAACACGTCATCCTGTTATTGCAACTCCTTTTTGTTTAACACATTGTATCATGAAAATCAATATAAAACTATAATAATATAAATTTAATACATAAATGAAAAGTATATATATTTATATGATTTAAATAATTCATAATACAAAGATAAAAAA
>CATIWQ010258329.1:0-25812 GCA_949673415.1 Euphorbia schlechtendalii | reverse complement strand
ATTTTGAACTTTTATCTTATTAGTAGAAAAGTGGGGAACAAGGTTTTTGGCTTCGTTACCGAATACAAGCCTATCGAAATGATTATAGTCAAAATCTTGTGATCAATAGCTACCTTGCGCATTGGCTATTTATGATTTATTACCATCTAATTTTTATAGCGCTTTGATGTCCTTTATTAGGAGTGCTTTTGTGTGTGCAGTATTAAAGTGTGATCAATACTTATACATGCACTATTGAAATGAATTGTATTCATTATATTAATGGAAACATTACATTCGAGAATTCTACGCATCCGACTCTAAACTCATCTTGGGGACTCCGCCTTGTTAGAAAGTTCTTATGGTAAAAACCCTGTGGGAAAAATCCCTTAAGAAGGAAAGAGTATAGTCACCCGAATTCCTTAGGAGTTGTTATTGTTGAAGTGTGGCCTAAGGTTAGAGATGTTCCAGGTCCTTGGCAATTCTTTGTCACTCAAAGTGCAAAATTTATATGCTACCGGTCCTAGGACTTTGGCTACTCTTTAGGGGCCTTCCTAGTTGACTCCCATTTTTCCTTTTCCCTCTTGGACTTGTGAGGCGATCGAATCTTTTAATACTAAATCCCCTTCATTTAGCAGGATTTCTTTTACCTTCTTATCATGATATTTGGCAATTTTGGCCTTGTATACCACCATAACTATGCAAGCTCTTTCTCTTTTTTCTTTGAGATTATCTAGGTGATATTTTAAGTTAATGTCATTCCTATTCAGTGTAATATGTAACATGGTCGAATGGGCCGCTTATTTCAATTGGAATGATCGCCTCTACTCCATATACCATTGAAAATGGTGTGTTCATTGGTTGCCATGCATGGTGTTGTGTGATATGTCCATAGGACATTGATGAGCTTGTCTAGTATCCTTCCTTTACAACACCCTCTTCTTTAAGACTCGACCTAGGGCTTGGTTGGTTCTTTCGATTTAGCCGTTAGTTTGGGGGTGGGCCATATATGAGAAATGATTCTCTATTCCATTTTCTTTGCAAAATTGCAAGAGTTTGGAGAACTAGAACTGAGTGCCATTGTCAGAGACAATCCTCCTTGGTACACCAAATCGCCTGATGAAGTTTTTCCATATGAAGTCAATCACTCTTTTAGGTGTGATGGTGTTGAGTGCTGCCGCCTTTACCCATTTAGTGAAGTGTT
The DNA here is from genome assembly GCA_949673415.1 of Euphorbia schlechtendalii. Lineage (NCBI taxonomy): Eukaryota > Viridiplantae > Streptophyta > Magnoliopsida > Malpighiales > Euphorbiaceae > Euphorbia > Euphorbia schlechtendalii. The sequence continues at coordinate 24,629 of CATIWQ010258329.1, read as the reverse complement.
TGATTGCTACCACTATCCATTTTCTTTGGCCGTTTGCATCTAGCATTGGGCCAACTATATGTATTCTCCATGTGATGAATTCCCTGGCAATCTTAAGTGGTCTTTGAACCACAAGGGGGGTATGGGATTTCTTGGCGTAGATTTAGCACTGGTGGTAATTCTTCACGTTATTTTCCATGCCTTCATTCATGGTTTCCTAGTAGAACCCTGCCAAGGTATCTCTTCTAAAGAGCATGGAGGCGGCTTGATGAGATCCATACTCACCTTCGTGTAACTCTATCAACAATTTTTGGCCCTATTCTTTTATGATGTATTTATGCCAGGCGCCTACATAGGAACTTCTATATATATCATCGTTCATCAATGAAAATCGCATGGCTTTTTTGGTGATTTTGGCAGCTTCTAGCTTTTCTTCTGGTAGTATTCTATTGGCTAAGTAATTGTAGATGGATTGCATCCATCCCAAGCTTTGCTTTTCAATAATCAGCCTTGATTTTTATCTTCACTACTGGAGCAATTTATCTCTTCAAAAGGGCTATTCAAATTTTGCCATTCTTCCAAGCTAGAAGCCATTTTAGCTAACTTGTCTACTTTCTCATTTTCTTCACCTGCCAAGCCGTTCCCTTTGATTTTATCTTTGAGATTAGGGAGCGTACATTGACTAAGTACTTAAACATCTCTGCCTCCTTCGCTTGGTAGTTGCAATTGATTTGATGTGCGACCATTCGGGAATCACTTTTAATTAAGAGTTCTTTCAAGGATATTTCATAGGCTAACTCTAGCCCTTTAATAATTGCTTCATATTCCACCACATTATTTGTTGCGGGGAATGCCAATTTGGTGATGTATGAGAATCTTATCTTCCTTGTTCCTCCTATGTATACTCTAATGCTTGCACCTTTGCTAGAAGAGGATACGTCTACTAGTACCTCCAATTCTTCACTCTCTACTTCTTTAATCGGCTCAAGTCCTACAAATTCCACTATAAAGTTTGCTAGAACCTATGCCGCTAGCACATTTCTACTTTTAAAACTTATGTCAAATTCGCTAAGGCAGATAGCCCATTCAATTAATCAACAAGAAGTTTTAGGTCTTTGAAGTACTTTTCTCAATGGGAAACTTATCGTCACTACCACAGTATGTGCCTGGAAATAGGGTATTAACCTTGTCGAGGCGGAAATGAGGGCTAAGGTAAGTTTTTCTATTTTGGGGTACCATAATTCAGCGTTCCGAAGGACTTTGCTTGTGTAATATATTGGGAATTGTTCTTAATTTTCCTCTCTAACCAAGACCATTCCTACCACCTCGTCTATTACTGCTAGGTACATACATAAGGTTTCGTTTGCCTAGGGGTAGATTAGTGTGAGATTTCCTAAGAAGCTTTTTAGTTCTTCAAATGCCACTTGGCATAGATCATCCTACCTAAAATTCTTATCTTTTTTCATGGCCTTATAAAAAAGCATGCATCGTTTCGCAGCAAAGGATATGAATCGACCTAATGCATTTACTCTACCATTAAGGCATTGTACTTCATTCAGGTTTCTAGGCAATGACATCTTGATGACAGCTTCAATCTTTTCCTGGATTGGGTTCAATTCCTCTTTGGGATATTAGGAATCCTATGAATTTTTCATCCCTAACCCCGAAAATGCACTTGTCTAGGTTAAGCTTCTATCTGTACCGTTGTAGTGTTTTGAATATTTTTTTAAGTCGGTTGTGTGGGGGGTAGAATCCTTGCATTTTACTATCATGTCATCCACATATACCTCTACCGACTTGCAAATTTCTTCTCTAAACATCTCGTTAACCAACCTTTGATAGGTGGCTCCTACGTTCTTGAGGCTGAATGTTATTACCTTTTAGCGGTACGTACCTTTGTGTGTGATAAAGGACATTTTTTCTTCATCTACTAGGTCCATGGTTATCTGATGATAGCCACTCTTAGTGTCTAAGAATGAGTATATTCCATATCCTGCGGTTGAATCAACTAGTTGGTCAATATTAGGGAGCAGGTAGCAATCTTTTGGAGTTTATTTGTTAAGGTCTATGAAATCCAAACACATTTTTAAAGTGCCATTTTCCTTTCTGACCAACTCTAAGTGGACGACACGGAGCGATGGGCCGAGAGCGCGCTAATGAGAGGTGCGGTCCACCATGGTGTTTTTGTTGAAAATAAAAAGTACCGGGTCAGGGACCCGAAAGGTTTGGATGGAGAAAGTGAAAAAATTTTAGATCAGTCAAACTCGAATCCGCCATCTCTTAGTGTAGAGTCGCCGCCTGGATTAGCTCTTTCAAGGAATTAGAGTCCTATGAGGCTTAACGTGATAGGTGTATAATTACACTTATTATCATTATAATTTAATACACTAAACACTATAGTTAAGTCATTTTTATACTTCATATAAAAAATTTCACGTGGTATGTAGTTGTTTTTGGTTCAAATGAAGATACTTGTTTTTGGTTCAAATGAAGATACTAGGTAAATCTTGGGAGTAAAATGATCTAAGTGGAATTCTATGTAAAAAGAGTGAAAAAGGTGCGAAAAGATGCGTGCAACTTAAAGATTTAGCTTAGGATCGAAGCTGTTGAAGATCGGTGAAGTTACAAGAAGAATTCTGAAGAAAAACATAATTCACGGTCATGAAAACAATTCATGATAGCGACTTGATATGCTTCAGAAGCAGAAAATTATCAAACAAAGATTCACGATCGCGACTTGGATGGTTTTTTGGTAAAATCTTCTTAACTACCAACCGCCAGATAAGAATGATCAACCGCCATTAACTACCAATGAAAAGATACTTATCAGAAGTCAACCAATAATGAATAGATGCCTATCCATTATGGATAAGATTAAAGCTTCTCAACCAATCACGATGAAGTGATGCAATCTTTCGCCAATGGACACAACTATTCATTTAGATAGACGCAACCATTCGAACTCTATAAATAGGGTTGCAAACCTTACAAATTTCATGCATGGTGTGGCATTGGAATTAGAAAAAGTGAGAGATATAGTGTGTGCATAGATAGAGAGTGAAATTATTTAGTTTTTGCTACGTTCATAAGTGTTAGCGAGAAAATGTTTAAGTGTTTTGAATCCTTATTTCGATCACTAGATTTCTCTACATCTTCGAGCGATTGTTGTATAAGTTTACTTGCAAATCACTTATCAATAAAAGTTTTCGTTCTTCAACATTCGTTTGTTCGATATTCACAAAGAATAGCATCTTAGTAGAGGTTCCATATGGGCCAAGCCCGAATTCAAAGCAGACGTAGGAATTGTGGGAATTGACGACACCCATTAAAGAGTGGATACGGTTTGATCAACTTTAGCTTTCACTTGCATACCTTACAACTTTGCTTTGCTTTCTACATATTCTTTCTATTTCAAAGTTTATGATATGTCTAAGTGTCATAATGCGTATTTTGTGTTGAGTCTTTTATATTAATCAAGTTATATACCTTTGAGTTAACTTTAAGAGTAGTTTCGGGGTTAACGAGATTGTGTATAATCACTGGATATGTGATTTTAACGCTGTTTAGTGAGCCAACATTTTTGGAATGGTAACTTGCTAAATGTGGCTATGTGAGAGAGAGCCGTACTAAGCATAGTAATATTGTTGTCCAGGTTCATATAATCATCTTAATTCGTTTGCACTAGATTTAGAAAAGTCATTTCATGTGTTGCTCTGCGGTGAATCATTGAACATCTGAGTGTCTAGAACCGATTATGTTAAATTAGTCTAGTGAACGTAATAACTTTGTTGAACTTGTATGTTTTCTTTGCTATACTTATTTCGTAGGAAAAATCTATATATTTAGAATCTTTAGTCTTCCACTCATATATCTATCTATTCTTCATTCTGATCCTCCCAACTAAAATCCAAAAATATTTTATTTTCTTTATTCCATTTTTCTTGATGATTTTAAGAGCTAATCCTTCCCTGTGGGATCGATATCTTTTAAAACTACATCGTAACTGTATACTTACGGTGGTCAACATTTTTCTATTTAGATAAGCGGTACTGACAACACCTGTTTGTATTTTGAACTTATATATTATCGGTAGGAAAGTGGGAGACAAGGTTTTTGGCTTCATTATTAAATAAAAAATTCTAGGAGTTATTAGAGTCGAAACCTTGCGAATAGGAGACCACTGATACTGACGAGTTCTATCACGGGTGGCTTTGATCAAGATTCTCCCCGATGTTGATCAGCACTTTATGGTGTCCCGTGAGTTGGAGAGGGATGAAGATGGTTTGGATCCCCTTCCTCACACTTCGAGGAAGCATGAGCTGTGGAGTGATTTGCACCCCTAGATTTATTTGTTTTTTACATTTGTTTTCTTTTCTTCTTAACTTGTTTTTGGATTGCTTTTGACATTATGAAATTTTATTGGAATTTTGTTTACTCGTGATATTCTGTACATTCACACACCATAAACATACATCTTTGCAAACATAATTCATTTCATTAAATGTCTTTAAAAAGGATACAAGTTTTCCAATGATTCGAATCATGCCATAAGTTAGCCTACAACAGGTTTTCTAACTCATGGTCCCTCTATTCTTCACAGTGCCCTAACTTTTGCTTGAGCCGCCCGTCACAGGTTTTCAACTCAACGGGCATTTCTGACTTTTAAACAAGAATGGTCCTAATTATTTCCCAGATTTCCAAATGCCATCCAGTGGACTGGTTTTTCTCTCTTTTTTGGCTTTTATCTTTACACATGGTAGCATTTGAGCTTATCTTGATTGATCGGATTGACAAACTCATTTCCATCCATGTCCATGATCTTGGTAGCTCCTTTGCTTAAGATTTTCTTTATGACATAAGGACCTTCCCAGTTTGGGCGAAATTTTCCTTGTAGCTCTACATTCGAGGGTCTAATTTATTTCAGAACCAAGTCTCCTGCTTTCAATGGTTGACTTCTAGACCTAACTCGACTGTTGTATGCCCTAGCCATGCATTGTTAGTATTTCTGCAAATGATCCAATGCCTTTAAGCGTTGCTCATCTATCATGTTCAACTATTCGAATCTGGCCCTTGCCCAATTTGCCTCCTCTAACCTTGCCTCTAATGCCACTCGAAGTGACTTCACTTCTATTTCAATCGGTAAAACTGCCTCCATCCTATATACTAATGAGAAAGGGGTTTGATAGGTGGGATTTTTTACACTCGTTCTATATCCCCATACTACGAATGGCAACTTATCAGCCCAATCCTTGTAGGTAGCAACCATCTTGCTTAGGTTTTCTTAATCGACTTGTTGGCTGCCTCTACTGCCCCATTAGCTTATGGCCTGTATGGTGATGATAGATGGTGCTTGATCCCATATTTCTTCATTAGGTCTGATGTGGCTCCTTGGAATTAAACCCCATTATTTGACACGATGTGATGTGGGATGCCATATCGGGCAAATATATGCTTTTCTATGAACTTGACCATCTTCTTAGCGGTGATGCTGGTGTAGGATTCGACTTCCGCCCATTTTGAAAAGTAGTCGACTGCTACTATAATGAAGCGATGTCCATTAGTTAAGCTTGGCTGAATCTCATCTATGATGTCGATGCCCCACACTAAGAATGGCCAAGGAGTGGATAAGCTATGGAGCTCGGATGGGGGTAGATGATTGATATCCTCGTAGATCTGGCATTCGTGGCATTTTAGTACTTCTAACATGTGGTCTGTGACCATTGTCATCCAACAGTACCCTTAGCACTGTATTTTCTTAACTAGTGCCATCCCATTCATGTGTGGACCATAATCTCCTACGTGCATTCGCCTCATGATCAATAGTGCCTCTTATTCTGTAAGACATCTCAGTAGCATTCCTTCTGACATTCGTTTGAACAGGTCCCCGTCTACTAATCTGAATTGGATCGCTAACCATTGTAATGAGGTTCTTTCGGAGTTTGTTGCGTCTTCTGGGTATTCCCCGTTCTATAAAATTTGACGATGTCAAGGAACCAAGTCCTAGTGGCTTGTTGATCCTCTATTTGCACTAAGCGATAGTAGAAGGGTTCTTTGGCTATTTTTAGTACTACGGGCTTGATTGATTGAGTCTTAGGGCCTTCCCACATTAATGCTAGTGTAGCAAGTACATCCGCCATCTGGTTTTCATCCCTCGGTACGTGTTTGAAGATGCATTTTGAAAATTTTGCAAGACCTTCCATATTGCTTCTACATAAGGGCGAAGTGATTCCTCTCTTATTTCCCAATCACCAGTGACTTATCTTATGACCAAAGCTGAGTCCCCAACCATTGATACTTCCCTTGCTCGAGCCTTTCGAAGTGCCTCTAATCCAAACAGGCAAGCCTCATATTCTATGTCGTTGTTCGTTATTAGGAACTCCAATCGTTTGGAAAGGGGTATAACTTCATTTTGCGGTGTTATAATACAACACCTAGGTCGGCTCCGTTTCTATTCATTGCACCATCAAAGAAAATTTTCCACTCTACACCTACGTCCTCGATCAATGCTAGCTGTTCATCTGGAAATTCTAGATCTTCAACATAATCCAAGTCTAAGGGTTGATTTACCAAAAATTCAACGACTGCTCAACCCTTAACGACTTTTTTGGTCACATATTCAATGTTGAATTCAGATAATAGCAATAACCATCTTGAGAGTTTTCCAGCTAGTGTTGGTGACTGGCACAAGTACTTAATCGGGTCTATCTTCGTGACTGCCTTTATTTGATAAGATTGGAATTAATGGCGTAGTTTCTTTGTTAACCAAACCATCGTCATGCAGATTTTCTCCACTAAGGCGTAGCATGACTCATACTCGAGTAATTTTTTGCTCAAGTAGTAGACTACATGTTCACTTCTATCTTCGAGTTCTTGCACAAGCATGGCTCCAACCGATGATTCCTCAGTTGCTAGGTATAAGATTAGGGGCTTTCCAAGTTCTGGTGGGCGAAGGATGGGTGGGTTTAACAAGTATTATTTGATTTTGTCAAACGCTACCTGACACTGGTCGTTCCAAACCACTGGTTGGTCTTTTCGTAGTAGTTTGAAGATTGGTTCGCAGATGGTAGTGAGTCTAGCGATGAATCTGCTTACATACTATAAAGATCCTAGGAATGATCAGACTTCTTTCTTAGTTTTCAGTGCAGGCATATCCCTGATGGCTTTTCTTTTATCAGGATCCATTTCGATTCTCTTTTGACTGACTATATGCCCCAGGAGTTTCCCTGATGTGAGTCCAAATACACACTTTTTTGGGTCCAAGCGCAGGTTGTACTTCTCGATACTAGTTAGAAACTTATCTAGGACTACTAGGTGCTCCTCCCTGGTGCTGGATTTCACAAGCATATCATCAACATAAACTTCTACCTCCTTATGGATCATATCATGAAGGAGGGTCATGACGAACCCACTGATATGTTGCACCTGCATTTTTCAACCTAAATGGCATTACTTTGTAGTAGTATACGCCCCATTCAATGATGAATGTTGTCTTGATCTTGTCGGTTATAGCCATTAATATCTGGTTATAGCCTGAGAAACCATCCATGAAGGAATACATAGCTGCCCTTGCCACGCTATCGACTAGTAAATCTATGTGGGGTAGGGGGAAATCATCCTATGGGGAGGCCTTATTTAGATCCTTGAAATCCATGCAGACTCTGACCTTGCCATCCTTCTTTGCTACTGGGACAATATTGGCTAGCCACGTCGGGTACTCAACCACTTCTAAGAACTTGGCTTCGATTTATTTTGCTAGTTCGACCTTGACATTTTCTACCCATTCTGGCATTAAACAATGTAGTTTCTATTTTACCGGCTTGATTCGAGGGTCAATTGGGATGTGGTGCTCTGCTATTTGCCTATCCACTCTGGGTATGTCTTCGTATGACCAAGCAAACGCTACCACGTGATGTTTAAGTACATTTGTGATATCTCTTTTTTCTTCAAGAGTCAAATCATTGGAAATCATCACCATATTTGGTGACTCATTTATACCCAAGTTAATTTTGTTTAATCATCATCATGAATGTTAAAGACGTTATGTGTATGATTATATGAATGCATGGTGTCGTCAGGCAGAATATCAAACAAGAAAGCAAAATTGTCATACTTCATTGAATGATCCTCGTAGGCAAAATTGTCGAAAACATCAGAAATATTCATTATTACATCATCATCAATTTCCTCCTCCACATGCAGAGGGGCTTCAGTTGTTGCATCAGGTGCATCAAGAGTTGGTTCAGCTTCGAGAGTGGCCTGTACCAGCTTTTCGATGAGGAGCTTCACGGTGGCTGGTATATCCTATCACGGGCATTGCCCTTCTTCATCAGATCGTTAACAACCCTTGTGAAAGCTGCTTCCGCATTTTCCAGTACTCCGCCTTTCTTCGGTTCCTTGGTCAGGGTTATGGCCAGGGTTGGTTCCTCTTCCAGTTTATGTTTAATCATCTTACCGGTCGTGAAGTCAAACACATCATTGAAAATCTCAAATCCCTTTACTTCCTCCCCATTCAGGATTGTCGGTTCCGACTCTCCCAGATATGCCTTAGTACCTTCCACCTTGCAGACACTTACCATGTTACAAAACATGGGCTGTTTATGCTTGTACATTTTCATGCTTGGGGTGAAACCCTGACCCAATCCAGGTGTGAGAAGAATAGGATCGATGGCCCTGATAATCCCCTGATGATATTTTCAAAAGCCTTTTCCAAGGATGAAACCTTGCTTCTTCATCTGAGTTCTCAGGCTTCTGGGGAAGAAGCGATATCCCTTCAGAGTTCCGCGCCCCTTCTTCTTTCCTTCTGTGGCCGTTGCCACCCTCAACCCTTGTATTGTTCTCTCCTTAAATGCAGCAACCATCATCATTGATTATTCATCTACCTCGATCGTTATCGGCCTTCCCTAATGAATAAGCTTTATCTTCTAGTGCAGAGTGGAAGCGATTGCCCCTATCGCATGGATCCAAGGCCTGCTTAGAAGCAAAGAATAAGTTACTGGAATGTCCAGCACAGTGAATTTCACATTGGAGGTCACCCCCCTTCAGTGACCTCTACTTCAAAGCTGCCTACTACACCCCTCTTCGAATTATCGTAGGCTCGGATCACCGTGTCAGATTTGGCGAGCATATCCTCCCTTAACCCTAGGTGAGGCAGGACCTTAAGAGGACAAAGATTGAGAGCCGAGACATCATCGACCATTACACATGGTATCGCACGATAGAAAATTTGAACCCTGATAAATAAAGCCCGATTGTGCAATCCCAGTTCTTGTGGCAGCTCCGATTGATCAAAAGTTATGGATAACATTTGAGGGGGAGCAATTCATTCCCCGATGGCAGCGCACATCTCAATTACTGAGGTTGTAGGTGTGGTAGGCATTTCCATCAAACTCTTGACTAAACCCATCCTATGCTTCTGTGACATCTCAAGAAACCTCCAGATACAATATTTAGCCTAAGTTCCCTTCAACTGATTTACCAAAGGGTCTATATCTAGCATGTCTTCATCCACCTTTGGGGGTAGGGGTGGCTCGGGTTGTTCCCTGGAAATTTCCTCAGGCATGGAATCGTTGAGCTAAACCGCCTCTTCCCTTTTGAAAACTCTACCACTTTGGGTAACTTTTAGCACTCCATTCTCCATTACCCTCGTTTCCTTAGAATTCACCCAAGGGTATTGGTCGTATCTGCCTTCCGCTTGGCCACTTCGCCCCTTCAGCTTGTACAAATCTAAGTTTATCGATTTCTTCCCACCAGGGGTGATCTCTCTCTCGACTGAGGTTCCCTCTTCGATCTTCCTCTTACTCCTTGACTTAGGGATATAGGCGTCGAGGTCAATGGGTACCCTTGACGGTGCTTTCTCAGGCTCTACTTTCACTACATCTCCTCGTGGTTCATCTCCCTCTATTGAGAACACTTTTGCTAGCGGATCATTCTCGGTACCTTCACCTTCATCAGCAACTGCATTCACCACCGGGTTAAACCGAGATAGCATTGCTAGCACAGTGGGTATCCCTGATCCCACTACATGGACATTACGGTGTCTGATCATTATCTTCCTGTCGAGATGATGGGCGTGAAAAGATAGCTTATCAAAATCTGGAATTGTTAGTTTTGACAAATGATAGTGATACCAATCTCGGGATCCCCCTATTATCATCTGTACTGCAGAGGGCTCAGATGGTTTTACCGTCGACACCACATATATAAACATCCACCTCTTTACGTAGCCAGTGAGCGATTCTCCTTCTCTTTGTACACAAGCGAGCAGATCTCGCATGGTAGGCTTCGGAGGTTCTAAAAATGCAAACTTCGTCTGGAACTCTCCAACGATGTAGTTCCAGTTACTCTTAGTCTCTTCCGACTGTATTTATTACCATTGACTTGCTATTCCTACTAGCGAGCATGGAAACAATGTTGCTATCATATTTTGAGAAAGAACCTGTGCTCGACATAGGGTATAAAACTTAGATAAGTGAGAAGACGGTGTGTCATTCCCGTTAAAGACCGATATTCCGGCCAAGTTAAAACTGGCCCTCAGGAATCTTTCCCTTTCTCTTAACACCTGATTGCTTGAATGAGATTCGAGAATCTCCATCACATCGTCTGAGTCCATTCCCGACTTAATCACCGTGACATATTCCTCTCCCTTGCTGGCTGGTGCTTCTCCTGATAGTTCCCTCCCTACGCGAAGTGACATAGGTTTCTGGCCTGTAAATACTGGTATCCCAATAAGGTTGATTTCAGAAGTCCCAATCTCGCCTCCAAACCCTCGATGACTTGACTCTTCCTCTAGCATCTTCAACAAATAATTAGGATCCCTTCCCGATCCAACCATTATTACAAATTCTCTAAGCCCTTCAAATAAACATCTCAAAACCTTTGCCTCCTCTAGTCTTGAGTTGATCATCCCTACTCTGGCCTCAAAATTTGGCAAAGGGTTATTCTTCGTGCTTGGCTTGAGTGCTGGTTCATGAATGATCTTATCAGCTACCAGTTTCTGAATAGCCTTCAGCAGCTCCTTGCAGTTGTTTGTACGATGCTCGGCAGCTACATGGTAATGGCAGTAATTGTTTTTCTCCTCGGGCTTAGGAGGGACATGCTTCTTTAGACTCTCCAGTTGATTAAGTTCCCACAATTTAGTGAACAGGAACCCAAGATTGGCTGTGTAGGGAGAGATCCCATAGTACTCCTCTCTCGAAAGTCTAACAACGGCCACCTTTTCTTCTTGCACTAGTTGTACTACCAGTTGTTTTCCCTTCACCTGCACCAGGTTGGAATCATTCAACTGTAATAGGGCTTAACAGCCTGTTGTCCCGTTTCTACCTCCATGGCATCATACCGTTCTATCTTCTCAGCCCGTACAAAAACTTCTTGATAACTGTGGAATGTTTCGGACCCGAGCCTCTTCTGATAAGATGGTAGTGCATCATCCAAGACAGGAAAGACTGCATCCTGACATGCGTTGCCATCCACCTCTCGAAATAGGGCTTAAAACTTTCCCCCTGCTTCTGCTTTACTGCCTCCAGATTCTGCATAGTAGTGATTATCAGTATGTTGAAGCCATAGTGGTCTACCATCGTTTGGGATAGACGCCCCCAATCATAAGCTACATCTATTGATAGATGACTATACCATTCATTCACAGGACTACCCAATGTAACGATGAACAGCTTGGCCATCATACGATTACTGATCCTTAGAGCCCTCATCACATTCAGATAATGCGTTATATGTGCGCGAGGATCTGTATTGCCCGTGTACTTCTCAAACTGGGGCATAGCAAAGGTCAGAGGCGAAGTATCTTCATCCCCAACTGTTGGCTGCACTAGGATCACACGCCTCAGCCCCTGTGCATGAGTAGCTAAGAACTGTCTCTAGAGTTCAGCCATTTCGGGCTATTAGAGGATGCTATTTGGAGTCTCCGAGAAGCCCCCATACTGTGTTCCTGGGTAGTACTGCCCTTGGCCTTGGAATATCTGAGGAGATCCTCCCTAGCTGGGCACTGTTGGTTGAGCTACCCCTTGAATAAAAGGAATGTAGCTAGAGGAGGGCCTGATCTCTGGTGGTCGCACCACCCTGGGTGCAAATGGAGCGTATCTCGGCTACCCTGAGAAGAACTAGCCACCAATCTGTAGCTGAGAAGAGAATTCATGCAAGGTCTGGCTAATCTGCAACAGACCTTGCCCCGAATTGAACTAATAGAATGTAGGGGTAACTGTCCCTGAACTTGGTAGATTTGTACCACCGACATTGAAGCTCGACACTACATCATTCACCCTCTACTCAGGTTGCCCAGTCCTGGTATGGCAGTTGAGGATTGACGCAAACTGGTCGCTATTGGCGAAGGCATTCATTACAGTAGTAATCTCGGTGCTCACCAACGATTAGCTAGCTTGTGGTTTCTGACCTGGCCCGAGAGCCTGATCATTGGTCACATTCTCTTCTTGTTGATGGGCCATGTTATGGAAGCTACGTGGAGTGTTTTATTTTGAATCCAAGCTAGAGTCGATGTACGAAACTCCTTCTAGGTGAGCCGTGAATAGAGAGAGACGGATCAACCGATGAGAAGTCCTATTCTAAGTCTTCTGGTAAATCGGCTTTTTCTTGGCTGAAACATACACGGAGATTATTGGAGAATGCATGTAAAATCATGATGCGTGATTGACGCGTGAAATGTTTAATGTTATGGCTGTAGATAAAAAAGTTAGCATGCCATGATGCGAGATAAAAATCATTCAAAATAGAGTAGAATTGTCAGTCCATGTGATGAATGAAAGTCTATTGGTTTTGAGATCCATGCTCTATCCTTAGGATAGTGTGATAGGTAATGAAGTGACCTAACTACCCTTGTGGTGATAAGTCAAACGTTTGAGAACTAATGTTAGTTCTCTTTATTTTCGGGTAAGTGGTGTGACATACCCTAACTAAAATTAATCCTAAAATGTATGGAAATAACTGTTGTATGCAGCATATAGATGAATGTTTTGGTTCTTTTTCCCTGTTGGGGTAAGGTCTTGGATGTCAAAAGGTATGTAGTGATGTGTGAATAGTAGGGTTTTAGGGGTAAGTTTTGCCTCCTATGAGCCTAGGTTAAGACATCAACTGGGATATCCTTTAATATGGTTTGTGTTCATGTTTGCCTCGTATAGGCTTTTGGTGAGTATAATCACCTCGGCAGGGCTATAAGTCAGATGCCAAGTGGACATCGCATAAGGATTTAGGTAGGTTTATCTTAAGAGTCGGACATTATGTGGACATTGCGCTAAAACTAGGGTTGAATGATGCTACATGATTCTAGTTGGTTTCATGTTATCCTAAGGTGACACGATCTCAAGTGTCAACTAAGTCTTAAGCATGAAGGACATCAGATCATGTTTAATATTATGAGCGTGAGCATGCAAGTTTCTGCACTAAGATCCATGGTTAGTATGGCACATTTGTACAATGTATGATGAATCGAAAAGCGGTAAACACTTAGCACATAACACATAATATCTTTCTCACAACCATACAACTCCCGCGCATAGGGTTTTTGACTAGTCTCTATCCTAATACTAAGGAGCGCACCTGTAGGAAAATATAATGCATGATCGCGTGTTTGGGTAACACCCTAGGGAAAATTCCTATGGCTTATTTACATGAGGGTTTATAAATGGGTTGCTGATGTAGAAGGTTCTTGTTGCATTGAAATACACTCCAAGCCTCTCCCCAAATAGGTTCTAACGAGGGAGGTACATCCGATATGGCAACAAGTGCTCCACTCGCTCAAGTAATATCGTTTCTCAGGGAGGTAGATTAGTACAAGAGAGAGCTTTGCGGTAATAGGGGTACCTTAGACTTATGGGCTAATCCCTTCTACTGCAATGCGTTATTATGAATATGTCAAAATTAAGAGAAAATGGAATAATGTGATCAATAATTTTCAGAACTTATCCAAAATCTAAAACCTTTTAAAAGCAAGTTTTTAGAAAAAAATCCCCAGCGGAGTCGCCACTATGAGCGGGCGACACGGAGTAGTGGACAGAAAGCACGCGGAGATAAGAGGCGCGGTCCACCAGGGTGTTTGAAAAAAAGGTGCACCGTGTCAGGGACGCGGAGAAAAAGGTTGAAAGAGAAAGGGTGAAAAAAAATTTTTACTTTTGATCAAACCCGAATCTGCCATCTCTTAGTGTGCAGTCACCACCTGGATTATCTCTTTCCAAGAATTAGAGTCTTGTGAGGCTTAGCGTTTAGGGGACAGCCCACTAAGATACAGAGATTCGGGTTCGGGATAAGTTACTTATTTCTCATTGGATCACATTATATTACATCTACAAAAAATTGTATTCTCTTAATTATGCACATTCGCACTTAGGTTGTTTTTTATTTTAAATGCATGATTCATGTATAACGAAAATAATAAACCAACCACAAGGCGAAATAATAAACCATCCACAAAGTAGTAAGTAAATGCGGAAAATAAATGCGAGAAATAAAGATTACAAGGCTTCCAAAAATCAAGGGATGCAACTGCACGCTAACCTATTAATTACATTTCCCAACAAAAAAAAGAAATTGTGATATCCAAAGGAAAATTAAAATCCTAAACATACATCTAATCTTAATCTACCTGCATCCACAAAGGTTAGCACAGGGGATATCACATATATGTTCGATTTTGAATTTAGCGAGGCACGTGTGGCCTAAAAAAATCAATCGTGATAATGTGTTTTTAATTTGAATAAAACAGTTCATTTTATTAGCACTTTGGTTGCTCATTTTAATTAATGAAATTGCTCGCATGGTAAATTGGTGAGGGCTGTTATCCGAGAATATGTTTTATTCCCTTCGTGGGAGTGTTTTAATAAAGAAAAACAGATGAAGAAGAATTACAACATTTGAATAAAATAAAAATCCTAGGTTCACAAATGAAATCAAAAGAAGAAGAACACCGAAAGCAAGGAAATTGAAATTCTAGGAACTCAGAGGCTTACCCTTACGGAATGAATCCACTTCGAAGATATCCGGTCGGCCATTGAAATCCTCCTCATCCTTTAGTTTAGGTAAAAATTGTTGTGAAAGTCTAAAAATGTTCGTCTAGTTCTTGGAAATTGAAGCTGTTCTAAAAGCTATATTTTATCTGTAAATTTTTTCGGGTCCCGATTATCGAAAAAAACCTGACTATTTATAGGAGAAATCCTGAAAATCCAAAAAAGGTAAGTTTTTTCGGTGAGGGGTCTTACCGGAAAAAGTTCGACGAGGAATTCCCTTGCCAACGAGTTTGGCGAGGGCTTTCTCGCCAAACCTTGGTGAGGCTGCCTCGCCAAGGTGTTTGGCAAGGCTTGCTTTAGGCTTGGGATTCAGTCTCCCTTGGGTTTCTATTTTTGAATTTTTTTTTTGTCTATTTTCATATTTTTTTAATTAATATCTGAATAAAATTAAATAATTTTATTGAAAACTTCCTTTTGAATTTAGAGACGAGGAGGATTCCTATTTTGATACATCTGGATACTTGAAAATTGTGTGATTCAAGGATAAAATCCTGAAAAGCCATCATCATTGAACGCTCGAGCTGGTACAAAATCTCATGCTCACAGCTCCTTAGAAATCTTCTCATCAGTTGCTCTAAATATGATGTCATCCACATAGATTTGGAATAGCAACACATCATCCTTTCTTTGCTTAATATACACAGTTTTATTTGCTTTTCCTCTTTCATAGCCTTTGTTGAGTAGAAAGTTGTTCAGCATTTCATACCAAGCATAAGGTACCTGCTTCTATCTGTAGAGAGCTTTCTTCAATTTGAAGACATGCTAAGGATTCTTTGCATCTTCAAAGCTTGGGGGTTGGAGTACATAAAACTTCCTCTTAAATGAAGCCATTCAGGAAAGCGCTCTTAACATCCATTTGAAATAGTTTGAAATTCATATGGGATGCAAAAGTACAAAGAATCCTAATTTCTTCAAGGTGAGCTACAGGTTCATAGGTCTCATCATAATCGATCCCTTCTTGTTGGTTATAGCCTTGAGCAACAAGCATGGCTTTGTTTATAACAACAATGCCATCTTCATCAAACCTATTATTTAAAACCCATTTGGTGTCGATGATTGATTTCCCATTGGGCTTAGGAACTAGATCCCAAACATCATTGCACTTGAACTGATCCAATTTCTCTTACATCATGATCATTTAGTAGTTTTCTCCTTTTGCATCTTTGAACTTCTTAGGTTCAATCAATGAGATTAAAGTTGGATGCCTCATCATCCTACTGAGATGACCTCACATCATAAATGGATTATAAACATCATCTATAATACTCTCTATTGGGTGATTGCGATGATTTCTAATCTCCCTTGGAAGACTCAAATCTATAATAGGAGTCTCTGCACTAGGTTGTTACTACTAAGGTTGATCTTTTGCTTCGTTGAAGTTGATGGAGAGATCTTCATCAGCTTTAATGATATGTGGAAATTAGTAGTGTGTAATCATGCAATTATGTGCTTAATTGTTACATAAAATATCAGTTTTTATCACATTTTGGTACAATTTCAGGTTTTTGCCAGAATCAAGAAGACCTTCCAGGTAGACTGTGCAAAACAGGAAACTATGAAGCAAAGCTAAAGAAAAGAAGCGTAGCTGATGTCAACCACTTAATTATTCCCAAATGGATGTGCATTAAAACAGAAATAAGGAATTCTACCTAAATTAGAACTCCTTAATTAGTGGATCGATTTGTTTCCTTTACCAACAAGGAAAAGAAGGGAAAGAGTCCTAATTGATTAGGAAATCTTAGGAGCTGATGTTTGCATGCCTAAGAGAAGGGAAAAGGAGATTTTTATTCATTTTTACCAGCTTACCACTATGCTTGGTGGATAAGTTTTAATTAGATTTTCCTTTTTAGTAATAAAATTAGTATTTATCCTTAAGATAATACTAAATAGGAGTTGTTATCTCTTAACTAGGTTTTTGACATTATTTAGGATTGTTTTTAGTTTACCTATTCAGTCTCGACTTTCTCAAAGAGTAATCGATGGTATTTATACCTTGTTTCTACCGATTGCAGGAAAGATTTCAGAGACCTAAGCATTAGAATTGCTTTTTGTTTATTTTCTTTGATAAAACTCATGTTTAGTTATTTTCTTTTAATGGAGAATTGTCTTTCATCAATTATGAGTGAGCAGTTCTCTTGCAAGCCTAGCCTACCATAAGGCAGGTAGTATGAAGGTCTTCTCTAATGCTATTTGCGTAAACATTATTTGTATCTTTTGATAGATTATGTTTTTGAATACTTAATCTTATTGAGTTTTGGCCGAACTCATACATGCTATAATGATAAATACCTAGGGGAGATTCATTATAGTTAGAATCACAAATACACACACATATTACAAGAAATCGAGGGGGGATTATGTATGTTGTCAAGGGTTTTGAATTCTAATGAATGCTTAACTAAACCTAATGCATGTTTACTAATTTAACAAATATCTAAGGGAGACTTAAATTAGCATTCTTAGAAACCAAGTGAAGCCGAGGGGTGAGCTTGGGGAAATCCAGTTAAGAGACCTTGGATCTTTGTGCTTAATCAAGTTTGTTTATTTCTTTTAATGGAGAAGAAATTCATATTTCTTGTTGGTAGGTGACGCTTGTGTATTTTTTTCATTGTTTACAAATTACCTTTCGTTATTTGCTTTCATTTATTATTGCTTTAAACAACAACCAAAATTCTCAAAATTATAGAAGACCTTTTGAACCAGTATACTAGGGATACCTCGAACTATTTTAGATTGCTCCTTGTGGGATACTACACTTGTTCTTACCACTCTACAACTTAACCCTAGTACACTTGCTAGGTATACCTTTTATGCACAACAAGTTTTTGGCACCATTACTGGGGGAGCAATTTATAAAAAGTTTGATAATTTAACTATAGATTGGTGCGCTTAATTTTGTTTGTTCTTAGTTTTCAGGAAAATAGGTTTCTGGGAAGCTCTTCTTAATTGTATGCGCAGGGTAAGACTTCTTCTAGAAATTCCATTAGATCCAGAGATAGAAAGAACTTGTTGAAGGAATAGTGGTGTTGTAAGAAGAGCTCGTATTGCAGAAAGAATGGCTCTTATTCCACCAAATGGTGGAGTTATTCCCCCAAACCATAATCCTAATGGTGAAGATCAACAAAGACTTGAGGATGATGACGCTAATCATGATCCTCCTCGGAGGCAAACACTTGGAACTTATTTCTAACCCAATACTGAGGGACACTCCTCATGTATCGTGATACCTCAAGAGGGGAACAATATTTTCGAGATAAAGGACTCCATGATACATATGCTTCAGGCAGCCGTCTAACACAAAGGTCTTCCTAGAGAGGATCCAAAGTCACATGTCCATGATTTCATTACAATGTGTGATACCTTCTGTACGAATAGAGGTACCTCGGACGATGTGATAAGATTGAAGCTCTTCCCGTTTTCACTAAGGGATAAAGCAAAACTTCAGCTAAAGACTTTGCAACCAAGGTCCATCACAACTTGGAGCAACATAGCGAAGGCCTTCCTGAACAAATACTTTCCACCAAAGCAGGCCTTGAAGCTAAGGAATGAGATTACAAGGTTTTCCATGTTTCCAAATGAGTCCTTGTCAGAAGCTTGGGAAAGATTCAAGGAGATGTTGAGAAAAGTTCCTAATCATGGTATTCTCGCATGGATACAAGTGCAAAACTTTTACAATGGGTTAACTAACTCTCACAAGATGAAAATTGAATCTGTTGCAAATGGTAACTTAGAAGACTTTTCTCTAGAGGAGATCTTCGAGATAATTGAAAAACTTATCAATACAAGTTCTAAATGTCATTCCGTGCATGAAGAGAGACCTAAATCTCAAGAGTCACAAGTTGTCACCGATCTCTCCAACAAATTTGATTTGTTACTCTCACATTTCACAAAGAAGAATGTTTTCGCTATTTCAAGCTCAAAGCCTAGTTGTTGCAAATATTGTGGAGGTAACCATAGAAGTGCAGATTGTGACGTTGCCCTTACTCAAGAGCAATGTGATTTCATGCAAGGAAACTATAGAGGAGGGAACCCTTTCTCCAACACTTATAACCCAGCATGGAGAAATCATCCAAACCTTGCATGGAGACCTCAAGGGCAACCTCAATTTCAATAGCAACAAGGTCACTTCCAGCAGCCTCATCAAGGTCAGAATGCCCAACAAGCAAGTTCTTCCCAACCTTCAAGAAAGTTAAAATTAGAAGAAATGAGAGAGAGGATGACATAATATATGAAACAGAACCAAGCTCACATGAAGAACTTGGAAACACGAATTCATCAGATTGCCCAAGTTATCACTCCAAAAGGGAATGGAGGTCTTCCCAGCAACATATAGATAAACCCAAAGAAGCGATCTCTCTTAGAAATGGTAAGATTGTGAATTCTACTAACCTCATGGTAATTGATCTTGATGAAAATGAAAATAAGAAAGCAAAGGAAAGCAAGGAGAAACATCAGGAGATCTCCGCTCAAAAGAAGATTGTGCAAACAAAGACCTTGCTGGATACCTATTCAACAAAACCTTATGATAATAAAAAGAAGACCTCCGAAGCTGGATAGAAGACTGTCATCCCAACTTATCAACCAAGGATACCTTATCCTCAAAGAGCTAAGCAACATGAAATGGCTAAGAAATTAGATAAGTTCCTTGGAGTTTTCTGTAAATTGCACGTTAACATTCCTTTTGCAGAAGCCCTTGGTCAAATGCCAATGTATGTGAAGTTCTTGAAGGAACTCTTGTCAAACATGATAAAGCTAGAAAATGTGGCTATGGTGCAACTTAACCAAGATTATTCCTCTATTTTACAAAGCAAACAACCTTTACCGACTAAGCTTAAAGAACTAGGGAGTTTTTCTATTCCTTTCTCTGTAGGAAATCTTGATATTGACAATGCTTTGTGTGATTTAGGAGCTAGTATCAACTTGATGCCATATTAGGTGTATAAACAGCTTGGTTTAGGAGAACCTCAACCTACTAGGGTATCCATTCAATTAGCAGACTAAATAGTAAGATATCCTAGGGTAATTGTTAAGGATGTGCTAGTTAAAGTAGGGAAATTCATTTTGCCCATTGACTTTATTATTTTGGATATGGATGAAAACATGCATGTTCCCATCATTTTAGGAAGAACTTTCATAGCTACTGGTAGAGCTCTTATTGATGTTCATAATGGAAAGTTAATCTTGAAAATACATGATGAGGAAGTTGTTTTTAAAATGCATGAAGCTATGAGATATCCTCCTTCTAGTGAGGATTAATGTTTTTTCATGGATACTACTGATTTGAACTTAAATCCATATATTTTCAAGAGTTAAAGGAAGAAGAATAGGAAGAGGAGGAAGACCTTGTGGAGGAATAGAAACAAGCTGAATCTTGATGTGAGAAGGTCTTGAACAGCAGGCAGAATCCTAATCTTAAAACTACCGAGCCAAAAGATACCCAATCTATTCTTGAACTCAAACCCTTGCCAAATCATCTTGAATATGCCTTTCTTGATCCACCAGAAAGCCTTCCTTTTATCATTTCATCTAACCTTTGACTAGACCAAAAGGAAGAGTTACTTAACATCTTGTGGAAAAACAAGGAGGAATTGGCTTAGAAAATCTCAAATATCAAGGGTATAAGCCCTTCCATATATGTTCACAAGATCTTGATGGAGGAGAACCACAAGCTGGTAGTACAACCTCAAAGAAGACTTAACCCTAACATGATGGTTGTGAAGAAGGAAGTGATTAAGTTGCTTGATGCAGGGATTATCTATCCCATTTCGATAGAATATGGACAAGTCTTATCCAAGTTGTTCCTAAGAAGGGTGGCATAACCGTGTTTCAGAATGAACAAGGAGACCTTATTCCAACTAGAACTGTCATAGGTTGGAGGGTTTATATTGATTATCGCAAACTTAACAATGCAACAAGGAAGGATCATTTTCCCCTTCCTTTCATTGATCAAATGCTAGAAAGACTTTCTAGATATCAATTTTATTGTTTCCTTAATGGATATTCGGGGTATAACCAAATTGCCATCCATTCACAACACCAAGAGAAGACCACCTTCATGTGTCCTTATGGGACATATGCTTATAGAAGAATTCCATTTGATCTATGCAATGCTCCAATAATGTTTCAAATATGTATGATGGCCATTTTTCATGATATGGTAGAAAAAACCATGAAGATCTTCATGGATGATATTTCTATTTTTGGGAAGACCTTCCAGGAGTATCTCCAAAACCTCAAGGCTATCTTGAAAAGATGTAGAGATACCAACCTTGTACTTAATTGGGAGAAGTGTCACTTCATGGTTAATGAAGGGATAGTTCTTGGTCCCAAGATCTCTACGAAAGGAATGGAGTTTGACAAGGAAAAGGTGGAAGTTATTCAAAATCTGAATGCCCCAACTTCGGTGAAGGAAGTTAGAGGTTTCCTCAGCCATACAGGGTTCTATAGAAAATTCATCAAGGACTTCTCGAAGATAGCACAGCCTTTGACAAACTTACTCCACAAGGATGTTAAATTCAATTTTGATCAAGACTGCATGAAGGCCTTTGAAGAGCTGAAGAAGAGATTAATAAATGCACCTATTCAGATTGCTCCAGATTGGACAAGGCCTTTTGAGTTGATGTGTGATGCAAGTGAAACTTGCATTGGGGCAATCTTGGGCCAAAGAGTGGAGAAGCACTTCAAACCTGTCTACTACGCAAGAAAGACCTTGATTGATGCTCAACAAAATTACACAACCACTGAAAAGGAATTACTTGCGGTAGTTTATGCTTTTGATAAATTTCATTCTTATCTTGTTTTATCCAAGGTTATTGTTTTCATTGACCATGCACCCTTGAAGTACTTGTTGGCCAAGAAAGATGTAAAACCATGTTTGATCCAATGGCTCCCATTGCTTCAAGAATTTGACTTAGAAATCAAGAATAAGAAAGGTTACCACCTTTTGAGGATTCCAGGAGAAGACTTTCATACTGACAAGGTAATATTGGAGGCCTTCCATGATGAACAGTTATATGCGGTAAGGTCTTCCCCTTGGTTTGCTAATATTGTGAATTTCCTTGCATGTAAGATCACACCAAGTTATATAACATATGCTCAAAAGAAGAGATTCTTTGCTGACCATAAATATTATTTTTAGGAAGAACCTTTTTTGTTTAAGCTTTGTGCAAATCAAATAATTAGAAGGTGTGTTTCCGAATAAGAGTTTGAGCCAATCTTAAAAATGTGCCATTCTGCTGAAGTTGGAGGTCACTTTGGTGCAACCAGAACTATTACGAAGGTCTTGGAGTGTGGTTTCTACTGGCCAACGATCTTCAAAGATAGTCATAAATTTGTTTCCCAATGCAATGAATGTTAAAGAATGGGAGATATTTCTGCCAAGAACTCCATGCCCTTGAATAATATTGTTGTATGCGAGATCTTCAATGTTTGGGGCATTGATTTCATGGGACCCTTCCCTAGTTCAAATGGAAACAAATATATCCTTTTGGTGGTTGACTATGTCAGTAAGTGGGTTGAGGCTATTGCAAGCCCGACTAATGATGCAAAATGTGTGGTAAGATTTTTAAAGAAGATCTTCTCTAGGTTTGGTTATCTTAGAACTATAATAAGTGATCAAGGTACTCACTTTTGTAACTCTAGTTTTGAAAAGCTTTTATCTAAACATGGAGTTGTACATAGGATTGCTACCCCTTACCACCCACAAACTAGTGGGTAGGCTGAGATCTCTAATAGGGAGATCAAGCACATTCTTGAAAAAATTGTTAGCAATTCTAGAAAGCATTGGTCTAGTAAGCTAGACCATGCCTTGTGGGCTTATAAGACAGCTTTCAAAACCCCCATTGGCATGTCACCATTTCAGCTACTTTATGGGAAGTCTTGTCATCTTCCAGTTGAGCTTGAATTTAAAGCTTTGTGGGCACTTACATTTTTAAATTTTGATAGAACTAAAGTGGGAGAGGCTAGGAAATTGCAGCTAAATGAACATGAAGAGTTCAGATTATTTAGCTTTGAGAATGCCATGCGGTATAAAGAAAAGATGAAAGCTTGGCATGATAAAAGGATTCAGGTGAAGGAGTTCTTCCATGGTCAATAAGTTTTATTGTTTAACTCTCATTTGAAGTTGTTTCTAGGAAAACTTCGCTCTAGATGGACATGTCCATATTCTATGGTGAAGGTCTTCCCCCATGGTGCGGTAGAGATATCAAATAGAAAGGAGTAGACTTTCAAGGTTAATGGGAAGCAACTGAAACCCTACCTTGCTACAAAACAACCTAAAGATATGGAGGAGATATTCCTCCTAGCACATCCCTAAGAAAGTCTTGTAGCTGTGCTCGCTTCACGCACGAAGTGAAGCAAATTCTAGAAGAGCTCGAGGTTATCCCAGAACTCCTGCTTTTCTCTCTCTCAATGGTGAATGGTACACAAGTTTACTTTCCCTCATCTTCTTCATTCAAAAGACCTTTCCTTCTCTATTTCAGAAGACCTTTCCTCCTTTGTTTGTATTTCATTCTTCAATGCTTTGAGGACAAAGCATGTTTTAAGTGTGGGGGAAAGGATGAAGATTTTGAAAACCTGAATGAAAAGCTCTTCAATAATGCTGATTAAATTTGATTATGCATGATTTGTTGAAAATACGGTTAAATTTTCTGCTAGAAGACCTTCACTATTTCTATTCTACTAGAAGACCTTCTCCATTTCTGCTTGTACTTATATTAATTCACATATAGACTTTGTTTGACTACTCTACTGATGTTTCAATCTTGAAATTGTGAATAACTTGGAATTCTTTAGTCAATGGCAAAGATGCAGATTGCAATGATAGGATTTTTGAGAAATTTGAATAAGTTTGATTGTTTGACCATTTAAAGCATATGAAGTTTGAAAATTTTTAATTTTTACTTCAACAAGTACCCTAAATCAGTAGCATACCTTTATTTTTGTAAGAATTTGAGCCTTTTCTTCATGATATATATTTTGTTTATTATTCTTGTTAAGTGGCCAAGACCTTGTTGCATTAGATAGAACTTGGCATGGGAGATACATGTAATGCTTGTATGTGATTATATGTCAGTCTTTTTGAGATCACATTAATGATAAGAACTTGCATTGGAAGATCAAGGCATTAGGATTACCCTCTAGCCAAACAGCCTACCCTTTCAACAATCCTTAGATAACCCCATTCGAGCCTAAAACCCTTCCTTTTGTACACCACATAACAAGCCCAAACCCTTCAGTTTGATTTCCCTAAAACACCCTCAGATCTTTTAGTAAGATATTACCATCAATTGGAGTAGTTGGAACATAATCTAGGTAAGATCTCCTCATCACACAGGTTAGAGAGCAACAACTAGAAGGAACAAGAGCTTCAAGATAAAAGTATACTTAATGGGTACAATTCTCATAAATATCATTTTTTTACAACTTTGTTTCATTTATTCAAAAAAAAGAATAACTTTAGTTATTTATTTCAAGTAGTAGTGGTTTTTACAAAGGAATAAAGAATTTTTGAGATGGTCATGATCAATAAGAAAAGCTTATGAAATATTCAACAACGAGGTCTCCTCAATAGGAAAATAGAAGAAAAGCTCTTTGGAAGATCTTCTCATTTCAAGGAAGACTGCT
>CATIWQ010258272.1:0-12581 GCA_949673415.1 Euphorbia schlechtendalii | reverse complement strand
GCAACAGCGTTGATCACATCTTTGACTAATAAAACGAATTAATTACAAGGATCACGACAGCCAGTTGAGAGATTTGTAAAGAAATGCGAAGGAATTTGTTTGACCCCAAGCAAGGATGGATTGGATGCATTCGAAAATTCCGTTCGTTTATCAATAAATTAATATCAACGCGCACCAAAACGAGTAAAATCAATTAACGAAGTCCAAACTCCAAAATTACATGAACCATTGGCGTTAGATTCTTCACGGCCATGAGAAATGCATTAAGTTAGATTCTTCTCACTTGTTTACATCAAGTAACCACCAATTTTTCAAATTTGCCCCATCTAATTTTGATTGTGTTAATGTTGTTCTCTTTTAATAAGTTGCTCTTTGCTTTCATTTACATTTTTTAATATATTGAAAGTGCAAATATTTTCAAGGTTAAGGGCCAATTTGGTTGCACTTTCCCACGCTATTTTTCTGAAAAGCTTTATTTTCAAGCTTTTCCTCAAAGCACTGAGATGATTTTGAAAAAACCAAATCAATCAGTTTTTAATTAAATAACATGAAAGACTAAAATATATTGTTTAAAATCAAAATATGTAATTCTATAGAAAATTTATAAAAGTAACTTAATAAGACATCAACTTGAAAACAATATCAAACAGACCCTAAATAATGATAACGCATATGTGATTTTACCGTATTTCCCGTACTTTCCTATATTTTGCTTTTCACATTCAATAACACCCTTTTATGAACAAAATTTTACATAAAATGTGAGGGATTAAAATAATTCTAAAAAAATTTACTGTTATTTTTTATCTTATATAACCATACATTGAAAGTTACAAAATATCTTATAAATTATAAAATAAACACTTTCCATGATTACAAACCCTGTAATATTAAATAAAACAAAATATACCAATAAACCTATTTATGTTCACAATTTAATAGAAAAACACAATATAATATGCAATGAGATTTAATATGAAAAACACTTTTTTCCAAAACATGAGTACCTATGTATTTGGTCAAAACCATTATGTACTGAAAAAAATTGGTCAATCATCTTGCCTATACAGTCTTGCAAGATTGTTGATTTGTTTGGAATTCCTGAGTAAACATATTAGCCAAATAATAATACAAGATAAAGCTCAACATAAACTTAAAATTGTTTTGCTTCTAGTTCTAGAATCCATAATACACAAACAATTTTAGATAATTGCACAAAAAAAAGAGTTAATAAAGTATAAGGTACATCACAACCTAGCTTCATGACACATCAATTACAGGGCGACGCAAGCCGGAATAAACAGCTTTCAGGAAAAGAGGATGCGCATTTTCCGTCAACACCTCTGCTTCTAATTTCTCAATGTGTGCCCATACCTGCCACATACAATAGTAGGATTTGAGCAGCATTGTATTAAAAATTAATACAATTATAACACCCAACTAAACGAGAGTACACGTGAAAACTGGTCTAGAAAGTGTCACTTAATACGGTAAGTTATAAACTAACACTACTTCCACAGGACTCTTGAACAAAAATTGATTTAACACAAAAAACTATTCTATCCTATCCAATCCAATCCTTGTCTTTTGGGAGTAAGTACAAAAATTCAAAGTATCAGCTTCTGCCAACCTCGAACAGAAAATATATGTTCCCGACTAGACTAGAACCCTCCGACCACAAAAACTTTTCACCAATTCCATTGTCTAGCGGAAAAAATACTGGGACTAAAAAATCCAAAGCAAGAGGTCCCTGACCCCAGCAAGGCTGTTGCGTAATACTCTCTGGTTTTTAATACAAGTCGTTTAGCCCTTTGGTTGGTTGATGGTTTTTTCAAGGTATGGTACCAAGTTACCTACTTAAAATTCCTTTTTTGGTTCCATCAATTAAGAAAAACCCCTGACATACCATGCTATCTATTCAAACAAAGAGTTCAAAAAAACAAATTATAATGTACTGTACCGCACTTTAATGAACCATCAACCAAACAAGGGCTCAGGTTGTTCATTAAAACTAATGAAGCATTAACTAAATTATCAAAACGACCAATTTATCCTCAATATATCCCTCCTAAAACACTATTTTTTCTACGCAAAAATTCTCCTTAATTAATTACTAAGGATCAACATATGATTTTGCATTAATTATTTAATTTTTCCTTTTCATAAGGGTAAATATGGAAAAACATTGTCACGAGGTCATTTGTTGTATAAAACAACATACAAAAAAAAAGCCTAAAATTAAAAATCTAAAACGACTCGTAAAAACCAGAGGGAGTACATGATTATAATCCAACTCAATAGTTGAAAAATTTACCTCAGAGGCATACTGCCTTGTGAAGGCCTTGACATAGCCCAAAGTTGATAAACACCACTGTTCTTTTTCACCTATTTTATAGATCTTGTTTGCCTTCTCAGCATTGGGCTGACTGCAACATACAAGGAAAAAAGTAAAAGGCCGAACAAATAAAATTGAACTTTGAACAGTACAAAAGGAATACAGAGGAGGAAAACCAAGTAAAATGAAGAATGTAGAGAATTCAACCTTTTCTTGACTCCACCATTCTCGTTATCCACTTCCATTTCCGATAATTCATCAATGTCAACAGCCATTTCATCACCTTGAACCGATTTCAATCCCCATAGAGTTTGAATTTTGGATGCATCAGGCAAGCGCTCCATTAGCACATTTGAGAAGTTTTTGTACAGTGAGAGGAACAATGCCTGTTAAGCGTTATAAGAAGAACATATTATTGACTTTCATATTGTAAGTGTTCAATTCATCAGCAGGGCACTCATTTATGTTTGGAAATGAATAATTGAATGTGAACATATATCCATAAATATATGTGCATTTCTGTTTGTTTAATATCTACAGCTACAAGCAACACTATTATTTACATAATTAAATTACCTCGTTTTCATCTAAAGCTCGTGCAAGAAGAGCCTCCTTGGCCTCCAAAGATTCATGAATAGAGGTCTCTTCTTCTTTAGTTCTATCAGCATTTAATTTTAATCGCTTCATTCTTGCAGGGTTTTCACCTAAAACAGGTTCCCCATCCACCAGATTCAGCTTTGATTCGGCAGCTTCCAAATCTGCTTTTGCCTTGGAAGCAGCTTCTTCTGCGGAAGCAACACTCTTCTTAAGGGATGATATCTCTTTTCTTAGATCTGATATGCGATTGTAAGTCTTGCTAATGGCATTTCTGAGAACCTGGACAAAAGAAGGGGGAAATGGCATATATCAATTCTTAAGCACCACTGTTTCTAGAAGAAAGAACTTATGGTAATGATTCATGAACCTCGCCTCTAATATTTTAATTTAATAATTCACTAGATATACCAAATGCACCGAAAACAAAGACATAACAGAGAAAAATTGAAAGTTTTATGTACCTCCCATGGGCGATCAGATGTATGAAATTGCTCAACATTTGCTGGAGAAAAGACCCATCTCACTATAGCTAAATTGGATATAAGCCTATAACCCATCATTCTGTCAATAGCAATTGCTGTCATCTGTCCATTGTTCTTCCAATACATACTTATTTCAGTTATGAGCATGACCTGCCTATCATGATCAGGGCATATACGTGCGAATACTTGGCCATATCTTTCCAGAACAGTCATCAAATGAGTAAAACTTTTAGAACCGATGTCAAGAAGTGTTTGTACCACCACTGAAAGGGCAATCTCCCAATCATGATGAGGTAATACACTTTCTTCGACCCATGCAATAATTTGTTGAGCAGTTTGTCTTCCCTTAACCTTGCTGATGAGATCTGCTGATAGGGCATGTTCTTCAGTTTTCTCTTTGCCCTCTTCCAAACTGTACTTGAAGTTTGGACTGCCCTTTGGTGGAAGCAACTCCTCCAATGCAGGTGCATTTTCAATGCTCTAAATTGACGGATAATGTGAGAAGGTGGCAATCAACAAATAGTTACAGAGTAACCAAACTATTGGTGAAAAGACAAAACCCAAAATCCACTTTTTTATGCACAATTTTCATTTCAGCTCACTAAACTAGCATACTATAACCTATTCAGAACAAATAAAATATTGAATTCATTAAGATGGCATAAATTTTCAAGTATCATAAATGTAAAGGTAGATCTAGATACTACAAATGCACAGTCCCTTAACTAAAAGTGCAACAGCTGATACGTTATTCTATTTAACAGCCAATAGTTAATATTTCGAATAGCTGGATAACACAAGAATAGTTCATAACCAAACACAGATAGGAATTTTATATGGAGAAAAACATACAGCACAGAAATTATAATGTAAAACCAATCCTTAAAACATAGTTCACCCTGATGAGAATGATTCACTGTCAAATTTCAGAGAAAAAAGGAATAAATGACAGTTTAGTTAACAGACTTTTTGCAAGTTGCTCGTATAATTTGTTTGTATTCAATAATCATTGTTCTAGAAGCTATTTTGTCTTTTCTGCCAACTTGGCAAAGTTTGTTACAGCATTAATTTTAGTTCTTAGTTTCTCTCAAATCTCTCTACTAATTCTCTCTCTCTCTTAATTCTCTCTCTCCTCTAAATCCTGATCAAAGTTAACCGGAAATACAAGTTAATACAAGTTCAGGATCCAAATACCTGACATTCAAAGCAAATTCTGAAACTTGACCGAGTATTACCTGCTTAACTTTGTCCCAGTATGACAGACGGACTTCTCTCTCTAAAACCTCCTGAACAAATACACGCTGTGGAGCCCACTTAGGAAGATCTAAGACATATGCCCACTCTTCCCATGGCCAAATGAATTGAAAGTTAGACCTGCAAAATAAAGATCACATCATGAAATGTACTAACTAAAACTTTCAAAATAACTACACTGAAAGTTGAAGGTTTATTGCTTATCAATCAAAGAATCAGGACTCAGAAAACAAATGGAATATTTGTTATGACAGAGTAAATCAGAACTCGTTGCAAACCAATTTCATGGAGACTTTCACCTGAATAAAATTGCTATCCATAAAACTAAGTAAACTTGAAAGCAAAGCTACTAAATGCCTACATATCTAAGTGATAATCTATGTGGACCCACATAGCCCATTTCCAATTTCAATCATTACTTCCAGTTAAAAGAAAACATCATTGAAGGAAAGTACACTACTACTAAAACATAAATACACACCGGCACAGCCCATAGGATGTTGGAGTCAAGGTGTATACCCACCCATCAAGATATAAGAAACCTCAATACTTATCATTTATCCACGAGCACACACTAGAAAAAATATAAAGAGAAAGTACCCATCTATGTTTGCCAACATCTAAATGCACAGACAAATAAATGGTAGCAGTACAAAAGAAAAATAAACTTACAGATGATGTGAAAACCAAAGGATGAGTCGCGTTCGACACTCCATATCCAAATCAGCTATCTTCTCAAAAAGTGCACGAACTGCACCAGCGACAACTGCAGGAAAAGCCCCAGGAAGAGCCTAACGATAGTAACCCTTGTCAGATAATTTCAAAAGGTATTTGACCAATTATGATATTAGTTTTAATACTTGATCTTCCAAAAGATGGAGGAAATATTCAACAAATGGCTCCACATTACCTTACAGAGATCCATAATGACCAGTGTGTAATAAATTGGCTTAAATGGGGGATTTGGTAACAAAAGTAACTGCGAGAAGAAAAAAACATTGTGGTTAGCTGTTGCATAAGGCATGACAAGTCAAATGTGCCAGATAAACGAACAAAAGAAACTATTTTAGATATCCAACAACTAAGCTACATTTCAAAGTAATTGAAGCCTTTTGTTGTAGCGAGCACTTGTTGGTAAGGGAGCATAATAACAAATTACAACAAAAGGAAGAGAAAAAAAAATACATTTTATTTCTAGCAAAATATAATTAAACTTGACATTAGGACAAATTAGGTAGAAGCCAAAGTTGTAACAAAAATGGTTAATGAGTCCTCTAGTTTCTCTTTTTCTGCAAAATATATGACTGCTAGATAGATTACCATATAATCGCATAAACTCTAAATTTGACATCTAACAGAAAAGCAATATTATTTTATACAGTTGAATCAGATTAAGAGAATGAGTCCAGATAGCATAGTTGTTAAGAGGGCTAGCCTTGCCCGAAGTCAAGGTGAGCGCCCGAGGTACCTCAGGCGCCAAAAATTTACAAAAAATATTTTTCTTACAAAGTGAAGTTAGATGCAATAACATAACAAAAAAGAACTAAGAGAATTGTTAGAGGTACATATACATGTAAAATGGACATATTACATTAAGGATATACAGTCTTGAATTAATCCAACCTTAAAAATGAATTGAATTACGAATATCCACACTCTATTTCTTTTATTAAAACTCTTAAAATAGATGAAAAATATATTAAAGTAAGTTAAAATCATTAAATAGAATTGTTGGAGGTATATATATATATGTAAATTTTACATGTTGTATTAAGAATATCTATACTTGAGTTGATTTAGCCTTAATAAGAATTGAATTAGGAATATCTAGCCTTATATTATTATTTAAACTCTTAAAAATGGATGTAAAAACCATATTTATGCAAAATTAAACCCCTTAGGATAGAAGTGTCTGTGAGGCGCACCTAGGTGCTCTGAGACGCACCTGTGAGGTGCTCAAAGGCGCACTTGAGGCGCGCCTGTTGGACACCACCCTGCCTGTGATATGCCGAGGCTCCAAGGGTGGCGCCCTACTTCAAGCGCGCCTTTAACAACTATGCCAGATCAAACTCTAACTTTTTGCTCCACCTCCCACTCTATTTCATAGATCAAGACTTCAATTAAATCAGGGTTTTATAAAAACAGATAGTGCTTCATTTACTTCTCCTGCTCTGATACTTCTCAGAGTTATTCCCTTTTAATATCATAGAAATTCGAATGTTTTGTCAAGGTAGTCTTATTTCTTACCGAGTCATCAGAAAAATGTGACTAATCTTTATCAAAAGGACAGTTGCATACAATTTTACAGTTATATAAATCAGCAATACATCCAAGACAACTTTTACCGAGCAAAAACAAACTTAAAGAGCTCACATAGCAATACAGGTGCAGCAGGATAACAGTATCAGAGGAAAAGAAATCTGCTTTACAAGATAAAAGGGACACTGTATAAAAATCAGGGAAATCAAAGGAAGCTAGATCTCACCTGTGAGAATATAGTCTCGGCCATAAGATACTCATATCGGAAGGGCACAGGAAGGCCAACCATGTATGAAGCACATTCCTTTCGACTAGCTTTGCATGAACCAAGAAAAAAAATAACTAAAACTAGAATCTGGAAGAAATTCAACTATAAATCAGTAGAATAGCATCAAGCTGATCCAGTCAAACACAGATCAAAATAAAAAAATTCCCCCAAACGATCCAAGGTAAAAAATTCAGGAAAATATAATTGACTTTTAAGTGCAAAGACACCATCTGATATGCTCCCACCACATATAAATCAATCTTTTTATTAGAATAGTAAGATAACATCAATCTTCAACCCTGGCCCTCATTTATGCATGAAGAGTTTTCTATTCACCCTACTCTACATAAGTTATATGTGTCGATACTAAATAAGTCTGTTTGGTATTGCTTTTCAAGCTTCTTCCCCAATAAGTTGCTCTCACAAACTTTTATAGAACTACATATTTTGACTTTGAACAACACATTTTGGTCCTTTATACTGTTTAGTGTTTAATTAGGAACTGTGACTTTTTTTCCAAAATCCACTTTCCTGCTTATAGGAAAAGCTTGAAAACGGAGCTTTTCAGAAAAACAGCTTAGGAAAGCAAAACTAAACTGGCCTTATTAAGTGTATTCAAATTTGCAAGAAAAGAATGCCAATCCAGTATACAATTAACAAGATAGAGAAGATGTTTAAGTGTATTCAATTGCAAGAAAAGAATGCATGTGCAATAAACCAAACAGTTAAAATGCAGCATTTATGGAATATTAGAGAACTACAAACCAGCCATTAAGGAAGAAAAGCACATCCAATAAATAATCCTCCACAATGAAACGATCTATAGGTTGCATATCCTGTTTAAAGGAAAAGAAGAAATAAATATGAAAATACAAATAATATGAAACACTATAAAATAAGAAAAAAAAATCATTTAGTGGTATATAGAAGTAATGAAGTGAGAATTATTTTAGAGAGAAAATTATACTCATGGCAGAAGAAACGCATGATGCCAAGCATTTGCAAACGCTTCAGATAAATCATTTCAGAAAGAGTACTTTCATCTTCATGGAAGGCAAGGCCAAAGGAAGCTTAGCCCATTTATTATTCTTGATACTTTCCACACAAGAAATTCAGAACGAAAAAAATTGAAAACTCGTTGATATTATGTCTAAGCCTACCCCAAGGAACATAAAAAAGCATAAATAGGAATTGTGCAAGAGTGACAAGGTAAAGTTCATCCCCCAAGTCACAGAATCATCATCCACAGAAGAAGATTTATCGATTTTCATGAAATCCACAGGGATTACGAGATTATGAAATTTAAAATAATGATTGTTCACATCTGAAAAGAAATATGTGAATACTGTATGTGCTTTTGAGGAAGTCCTGACATAATAACCAACAGGCCTATATGCAACAAGTATAAACATTGCCAAAGAAAATACCATCCACTAAAACACCAAACTAACAAGGAAAACAATAGAATAAACAGCAGATTACCTCAGTTTTAGTAGCAGGAAATATATTAAGCCTGCGAATCCGTTGCGGATACTTTAATTCTGCATCGTGCTTCTGTTTCCCATAACTTAACCCAGAATGATGGGAAATAGGATCTGGGTGCTCAGGAGCATTGATAGGTCCAAACTCATGAGATTTTCCAGCGACCAGCTGAGCTTCAAAAGAGAGATGAGGTCTTGGAACTACCATACCACAAAGAAATAAAATTGTCACAACCATAAATAAGAAGAAAAAGCGACATACAAATATTGAAGTACTCCACGGTTAAAATTACAGATCTTGAAATTAACAACGAATAACCCCTTCTATGCTCCAATTCAAAATTACCAATATATTTTCAAAATGTCAAACAAAGCGAAAAGAGAAAGTAATTGCAAACACCATGAAGGGAAAAATCTAAGAATCAAACAAGGCCATATTTGCAAGATAAAAAAAATTAAATGGAACAAAAAAAAGAGCTAAAATGATAAAGAAGAAATCAAAATACACCTATAAATGCAGTTTGACCTATCTCATTGTAAACACTAAAATGATAAATCTGATTCAAATCTCTTTGTGAAAATCCTTTCTCAACTTATAAGCTACATGCTCTCATTGTGTGTTAAAAAATTTAGTAAGAAAACAAAATATATTAGCATAACAGATGTCAGCAGTAATCATGATTAATTTTACTAGTATAAATGCTTGTAACCTGTACAACAGAGTCCAATTACGGCTCCACAGAGAGAGATAAACAAGCTAAAATACTCACCACCGTCCAATTTCCATCCATTGCCTGATAGCACCTGTATCCTACTCCATAAATCTTCCAAGAAATCCTAAAAGTAGAACCAGAGGACATTTAGAGACTGAATATTCCTGAATTCAGAGTGAATAAAATAAGAGACTATTGCACACCACATACGCACACCACATACTTTACAACATAATTTTTCCTGGTGATAAAGAAGCTAATACCATTTTGTACATTGACAATCAATCTTGACTTCCTGATTGCACAAAGTAAAAATGCTGATACCACTGAATACAATAGTACTTAATAGAAAATATACCTTCTCTGTGGAAGCTTTCTCAGATTCCTCATCATCCTCAAAAAAAGACAAGCCAGTATCAGAATTATGCTTCCGAATACTCAAATACGCTTCAAGTCCAACCATGAGACTCTCAATTTCCTCAGGAACTTGCTGCGTGTAAATTAAAGAGGGAATTGGATGAGAGAGATAAAGAGACACACATTTACGACAACTAAAAGAAGAGTATAACTGTATAAAAACAGAACTTAGTAGGAAATACTAAAACAAAAAAGAAACACAAGCGCCAGACAAAAAACTAAAAAAGAGTCAAATCTTTGACCCTTAAAAGAAGCAGACTAATATACGTATAAATG
Organism: Euphorbia schlechtendalii; assembly: GCA_949673415.1. Taxonomy (NCBI): domain Eukaryota; kingdom Viridiplantae; phylum Streptophyta; class Magnoliopsida; order Malpighiales; family Euphorbiaceae; genus Euphorbia; species Euphorbia schlechtendalii. The sequence continues at coordinate 2,499 of CATIWQ010258272.1, read as the reverse complement.
CCAGCACCCTACAAAATGATGAGACAGAATTTCCTAATTTCATGGTAATTAATCAAAAAGATAAAACTGAATCCACAATCATATTTACCATGCAATAAGTAAATTAAGTGTTTACAATTGTTTCATTAGCAAGTACCGAAAAATTGCAAAAGTACTTCCTCACAATATGAAACACAATCAAGTCAGCAAGAAAGCTAGATTGATAGATAGGACTCCAGCAAGGTGAAATCTAACTAATAGTGCCTGAAAATTCACATTTATGGTGAAACGTTCAAGTTTAACCAATTATACATAATTCAAGCTTAAATACTAAATGCTAGAAAAGCATTACCTCGATGAGTTCTGAACCTCCCCATGGAAGACAAGATAAAATGCAAGTTACATAAAAGTCTCCCTGCGCTTGCCAAGAGGTATTCCCTTTTTCCTCATCCACTATTGTGGCAGCAGATGACAATAAGGTTTCAAAGATGACAACCAGAGAGGCTGGTTGTATAACTTTGCTGCACATCTACGAAGCAAGAAAACAAGAAGAACAACAATAACTTTACATTGTTACAAGGAAAACATTAAAATAATTCTAGCTTCCAATGATCAAATAGCAATAACAAAATATACATACCAATGCGGTAAGAAAGCGCATTAAAACACGAATCTTGTCACAGTCTCCAGAATCCAAAGAAGCCTAAAATATAAAGAACAACAGATCACTAGATCAGTAAATAAACGCACAAACAACGCATAGATCACTCATATGAGACTACAGCACACATTATCATAGCCTTTAGCAATGTGATACATATTTAAACTTCAGATTGCTTACCTGGAAACAACTTTTAGTATTATCCAATACTTTCCTAACAAAATCCTCATCTTCCAAGTTCAACAGGCCAACCTGAGAAGAGAAGCCAAGAAATGATAGAAACACACATAAGCTAGTGACATGCCGTATCAGCGTAAACATTAGATGAAACAAGAGAAAATCAAGACCTAACTCAAATCATTGAGGGGGAAAATACATATATTTCGTTACACACAGAACAACAAAGTAAAGAGTTGCCGAATGAAAACAACAGCAAACAGCACCCAATTTTTAAGCTGCTGATTGATGAAAACGAGATCAATTAGGCATGACATTCATAAGGAAATAAAGAGCAGTACCACTGTTCCATATAAAGGACTCTTGTGAGGCAATTGTTCGGCACATTGAAGAAGGAACTGTCAACAAAAGAGAAAAGGCAAACACTGTCAAGTCTTCTTAAGTTCTTAGTAAAACCTTCCTTCAAGGGCATACTCTTTATGGACTCGAAAAATATCAAATGAATACATAAATCCAAGCTATATAGAATCCAGAAGAACACAGCATTAAAATTAGAAGAAAGAAACAAATGCCAATAACATTTTAATGCTGCGCGAAGGACATTTTCATCTAAAAACTCTAAACCATACTAGTCTCCGAGACTCGGACTCATTGTAATACTAAAACTTTAGGCTTTGCATTAACAAAGCTAATATTTGAACATTTATGATTTAGAATATAATACATGCCAATAGTAACAACAGAATTTAGGACAAAAATAAGGTACAATTAGGCGCCACCGTTCCTTATTTTCAGTTTCCAATTTTCTCGCACAAATAATATGCATTATGGAGCATTGCAATCACAGTTATACGACAAACAGAAGAGTACCCCTTCAATTACAACAGAATAACATGCAAAAAAAAGAGAATAAATTAGCATTACAGATAAAATATCGTCAGCAGAATGCTCCAACTCCCGCCGAACAACACCGAAACATGTTTCCTGCAAATTCAGAAAACCGGGATCAACACTCGGCCGCAGAAACTAAGCATGTCAAACGACTCACAATCAGCAAAGAAAATAGCAACTCACGAACGCTCCGTGACCTAGGGTTTAACAGAATATATGTAGGCATATATACACGGTAAAGTGAAAGAGTAAGAGAAAAAGTTACAGACAATGTGATCTTTGAAGTCGGAGCTGGTGCCATACTCGGGGCCTTTCTCGCCAATTCGAAGAAGAAGACTTCTCCAGCTGCTCATGTTGCCTTCAGCGGAAACTTTGCCGGGCAAAATCAGAGAGCATCTACAGTGTAGGGTTTCAAGGCCTGCAAATGATAAATAAAGAGAACGAAGATTGAAAATTGAGGGAAACCGAACTGATAGAAGAGAGCTGTTGCTGGAATGAAACCGACCCGGCCCATCTCGTCGGTTTAATATCTAAACCGAGGAAATTACGGAAAACTCCTTTGGATCTGCTTGAATGCCACGCTGGATATGGGCCGAATTCCATTTGAAAATTTGCCTCATTGCCCACGTGTAGATCAGTTTGTGATGTTTTGGGATTTATCTCAAGAAAATCTAACCAAAACATTTTATGAGGTCAAACCTAGCATATTGTGCATAATAATTATCTTTTCACCGATAAAATGAAAACAAATGTATGGTTGCGTGTAAATCATTTTTATAATTACATTCTTT
>CATIWQ010258228.1:0-27433 GCA_949673415.1 Euphorbia schlechtendalii | reverse complement strand
TACCGCTTATCTAAATAGAAAATTGTGGCCACTACAAGTATATAGTTATGATGTAGTTTCAAAAGATATCGATCCCACAAAGAAGGACCAACTCTAAAGATCAACAAGGGAAATAGAATAAAGAAAATAAAATAAAATAGTTTTGATTTTAGTTGGGAAGAATTGGAATGATGAATGGATAGATAAATGTATGATATATTAGAGAAGATAAAAGTATATAGATTTCCCCTACGAATAAGTATAGCAAAGAAAACATGCAAGGTCATCAAAGATATTACGTTCACTATATTAATTTAATAGACTCAGTTCTAGACACTCAGATATTCAATTATTCACCACAGAGCAACACATGAAATGACTTTTCTAAATCTAGTGCAAACGAATTAAGATAATTATATAAACCTGGATAACAATATTACTATGCTTAGTATGGGTCACTCTCACATAGCCACATTTAGCAAGTTACCATTCTAAAAATGTTAGCTCACTAAACATCGTTATAATCACAAATCCAGTGATTATACACAATCTCGTTAACCCCGTAACTACTCTTAAAGTTAACTCAAAAGCATATAACTTAATTAATATAAAAGACTCAACATGAAATACACATTATGACACATAGGCATATCATAAACTTCAAAATAGAAAGTATAAGTAGAAAGCAAAGCAAAGTTGTAAGGTATGCAAGTGAAAGCTAAAGTTGATCAAATGGTATCCACTCTTTAATGGGAGTCATCAATTCCCGCAATTCCTGCGTCTACTTTGAATTCGGTCTCGACCCGTACAGAACCTCCACTAGGATGCTATTCTTTTTGAATATCGAATAAACGAATGTTGAAGAACGAAAACTTTTATTGATAAGTGATTTGCAATTACACTTATACAATAATAGCTCGAATATGTAGAGAAATCTAGTGATCGAAATAAGGATTCGAAGCACTTATACATTTTATCGCTAACACTTACGAAAATAACAAAAACTAAATAATTTTTCTCTCTATCTACGCACACACTATGCACTTCTTTTCCACCACTTGCACCACCCCACACTTGCACGAAAAATAACTACATACCACATGAAATCTTTCATATAAAGTATAAAAATGACTTAAACTATAGTGTTTAGTGTATAAAATTATAATGATAATAAGTGTAATTATATACCTATCACGGGGTTAAGGGGGTTGAGGATGGGTTTGAAGATGAGGTAGGTTTATAGACATGTATAGTTGAGAATTTTGGTTTGAGTGGAATAGAAGGTACAATGGCTCTTGAAGAAATGGTTGGTTGTTGAGAATGTACAGGAGATGGGATAGGAGAATTAGGTAGTGGAGAAGAAATAAAATCTTGGTTGTTAGATGGTGAAGAAATAGGAGTTGGGTAATTTACATTGTTAGAAGAAGAGGGAGAGGTGGTTTTTTGTGTTTCAAGATCTATTGGAGTAGAACCTAAGTGAATAGAAGAATTTATAAGAGGAGGTTGTGAAGAATTTACAAGAGAATGAGAGGGGGTAGGATTTTTAAGAACCTTTGGGTATGTTGTTTGATCCAAGGATGGATCAGCTTGAGGTTGTCCATGCTGAGGAGTAGATTCCTCAACATGAGTAAATTGAGGGACAGGGATGTTGGCATCCTAAGGATCGGACACCTCAGAGATCTGGATAAAGGTTTCTCTAGCATCCTCCTCGCTGCTTACAACCTGCACATTTTTCTACAAAGGCCATATGGTAGCAGAACGCTTTCGCTAAGTGCCCTTTAACTTGCCAAAAACTCCTTGAATGGTCTTAGTAGTGTTAGACACATCCTAGTCCTCTTCCTTATATTTCTTGGCCTCGCATTGCTCCTTAGTATCATTTAAATACCATTTTGTGCTTCTTTTAGAGCAAGGACTCATTGGCCTCAACCTCTATCTCTTTTTCCTCAGCTTACTACTCAGCTTGTAGCTTAGCCTCCGTTTCCCTTTGAGTGCGGGATTTGGCTAGCATCTTCCTTCGCTGATGCTAAATATAAGCTTCATTGAACTTGGTTGGACTCTTCCCCTTGGCCTTAGAGGAAGAAGCCTTTTGAGCTGCGTAGGATGACGTAGGGATCTTCTCTAGTATGCTAGAAATGGGGACTTCATCAAAGTTTGTATCTTCCTCATAGTCGACCATGAACTGATCCTCGTCCTCCTTACTAATGTCCACAAGCAATATTGTCAATATGCACTTTTGCTTTCACTTTTGTTGTGCCTTAGATTACCTATTATAGACCTGATTGTAAGCCAGTTTACTGAAGTGAGACATTTTGAGTGTCCTTTTCACTAGCAAAATTGAGTTACCGGACTCCCCCAGAAACTTGCCCAAATCGACTTTCACTACCCTCATTATCTTGGTTATTAGGTATCCATAGTGATAGACGGTAGTAACTTTGGTCAAATGATGAAGAATCATCATAGGCCAATTTAGTTTCTTACCTTCTACCATATCGTAGACCAAACAATGCTCGAAATAAGTGCAGCTAGTCAATGATCTAATGAGTGTACAAGTGAGTGTAGAAAGCTCTAATGAGTCTTGAGATAGCTGGACCCTCCATCTTCAGAAATGAACTAAGATGCTGTTGCTTGATGACCCGATGCATGGTCTTGTTTAGTAACAGCCCTTCATATTTAACTTTATAAACTGGACCAAAGTCCAAGTTATCCTCCCATTCGAGTTTTTCAAGGGGAGTTCCTTCGTCAAAGGTTATCTTCTTCATCTTGCCTTGTCTGTTAACCATAATCTTCAATGGGGTGGTTACCTTGATTCTGAGGTTTGAGAAAGGATTGAGAGTAGAAGAAATTAGGGTTTGAGTGCTCTGAAGATTCAAATTTGTAGATAGTAAGTGACCCATTTCCTTCATCTATTCAACTTCTATAGACGATCTCAGCTCTCCTGATACATGTCATGATCTCAACTTCTGAATGAAAATGAATGTTGTGATTGACATCTAATGAACCGCCTCAATAAAATGGTGAGTTTTGAAGAAAAAGGATCCACTTCAAGCATGCATATTTTGAAAATGCAGAGATTTGAAATTTAACCATGAACACTAACTCACCACGTTTCCATACCAATAAATTGCATTAATACATAGAATTGTTCCTTTGGCAATGGCTTGGTGAAGATATCAGCATGCTGTTCCTCAGATGGAACAATTCCAGCTTGATATCTCATCGTAGAACATGATCTCTAATAAAGTGATGTCTGATGTTGACATGCTTCATTCTCCCATGCTGAACTGGATTCTTGGATAAGTCAATTACACTCTTGTTATCACACATAACTTCAAGATAACTAGACTTGATGCCATAATCTTCCGGTTGCTACTTTATTCAAAATAATTATGCTATGCAACTTCCTGCTGCCATATACTCAGCTTTAGCTGTACTTAGCATGATAGAAGTTTACTACTTACTATACCAAGAGATAAGACACTCTCCAAGGAAATGACATCCTCCTATTATACTCTTTCTCTCTAGCTTATCTCTTCCATAATCAACATTTGTGAATCCCCTAGGAGTGAAATCTGAACTACTAGGATACTACAGACCTGCTTTAATTGAGTTTTGCAAGTACCTGAGAATCCTCTTCACAGCTACAAGATGTGATTCTCTAGGATCAGCTTGATAACGAGTATAGTAGCACACAGCATATTGTATGTCTGGCCTACTAGTAGTGAGATAGAGAAGAGAACCATTAATCCCTCTGTAGAATTTGCTATCTACTAGTTTACTAGCTTCATCTTTACTCAAGATTGTATTTTTGGTCATAGGAGTGGACATTGGCTTCGAATGTTCCATGATAAATTTCTTCAGGACTTCTCTTGCATACTTGGATTGGCTTATGAAGATTCCATCCTCAGTTTGCTTGATTTGAAGACCAAGAAAGAAATTGGGCTGTCACATCATAGACATCTCGAACTTGCTCTTCATTTGCTTACTGAATTCCTGGCACAACTTTTCATTAGTTGCCCCAAATATAATATCATCAATGTACATTTGGACTAGCAACATAGTTGCTTTCGTTCGCTTGATAAACAGAGTTGTATCTGCTATCCCTCTTTCATATCCTTTGCTGATCAAGAAATTGGTCAGCCTCTCATACCAAGCTCTTGGAGCTTACTTCAATCCATAAAGAGCTTTCATTAATTTGAAGACATGCTCAAGATTCTTCGCATCTTCAAAGCCTGCAGGCTGGCAAACATACACTTCTTCTTGAATGAATCCATTCAGAAAAGCACTTTTAACATCCGTTTGAAATAATTTGAAGTTCATATTGGATGCGAAAGCAAAAAGGATTTGAATGGCTTCTGTTCGCAAAGTTTTTGGCTATACTCATTCAGAAAGACTTATCCCTGGCAACGGTGCCAAAAACTTGTTCGCAAGGTTTTGACTCTACTAACTCTGAGGATTTATATTGTATAAAGAAGCTAAAAACCTTGTCTCCCACTTTCTACCGATAAGATAAGAGTTCAAAATATGAACTGGTGTTGTCAAAATTGCTTATCTAAATAGAAAATGGTGACCACTACAAGTATATAGTTATGATGTAGTTTTAAAAGATATCGATCCCATAGGGAAGGAACCAGTTCTAAAGATCAACAAAAGGAACAGAACAAAAGAAAATAATGTAATTGATTTTGGAGGATTAGAATGATGGATGGAAAGGCAAATGTATGAAGGATTAGAGAAGATAAAAAGTATATAGATATTCCCTACGAATAAGTATAGCAAAGAGAACATGCAAAATCATCAAAGATATTACGTACACTAGATTAATTTAACAGATTCGGTCTTAGACACTCAGATATTCAATTACTCACCACAGAGAAACATATGAAATGACTTTTCTACATATAGTGCAAATGAATTAAGATGATCATATAAACCTAGATTACAGTATTACTATGCTTAGTACGGGTTGCTCTCACATAGCCATATATAGTAAGTTACCATTCCAAAAATTTTGGCTCACTAAGCAGCGTTATAATCATAGATCCAATGATTATGCATAATCTCGTTAACCCTAAAACTATCTTAAAGTTAACTCAAAAGCATAAAACTTGATTAATATAAAAGACTCAGCATGAAATACACATTATGACACAGACATATCATAAACTTCAAAATAGAAAGTATATGTAGAAAGCAAAGCAAAGTTATAAGGTATGCAAGTGAAAGCTAAAGTTGATCAAACCATATCCACTCTTTAATGGGAGTTGTCAATTCTCGCAATTCTTACGTCTGCTTTGAATTCGGTCTCGACTCTTACAAAACCTCCGCTAGGATGCTGTTCTTTGTGAATATCGAATAAACGAATATTGAAGAATGAAAATTTTTATTGATAAGGGATTTTCAATTGCACTTATACAACAATCGCTCGAATATGCAGAGAAAAATAGTGATCTAAATAATGTTCGAATCACTTATACATTTTCTCGCTAACACTTATGAACATAGCAAAATCTAGATATTTTTACTCTCTATCTATGCGACACACTTATCACTCTTGCCACACCACACACACCATTCCATTTGCATGAAATTGGTGAGTTTGGAGCCCTATTTATAGAGTACGAAGGGTTGCATCTATCAAAATGAAGAGTCGTGTCCATTGGTGAAGAATTACACCACTTCAATGTGATTGGTTGAATTGGTTTGATGTTATCCACAATGGAAAGGCACCTTTTCATGATTGGTTGACTTTAAAAAGTGTATTTTCATTTGGTAGTTGATGGCGATTGATGGCAGGTGATCGTTCTTATCTAGCGATAGAAAGAAGAGAAGAGTTGATGAAAAAACCATCAAGGTCGCAACTGCGAATGATTATCGTGACCGTGAATACTTGGTTGGCAACTTTCTATTGTGAAAGTTAATAAGTAGTGACCGCGATGTGTGTGTCATGATCGTGACATGCCTTTTTTTCACATGATTCCTCTTTGTGATTTCTACCAATCTTTGACATCTTCGATCCTTTGCCAAAAACTTAAGTTCCATGCATCTTTTTACACCTTTTTCACTCTTTTTTCATAGATTTCCAACTTTAATAATTTTACTTCCAGAATTTACCTACTACCTGCATTTGCATTAAAAACAACTACATACCTCATGAAATCTTTATATGAAGTATAAAAATGACTTAAACTATAATTGTTAATGTGTAAAATTATCATGATAATAAGTGTAATTAAAAACTTATCTGCTTCGAGCTGGGCTACTTAAGCATATGTTTCATCATAATCTATTCCTTCTGGTTGATTGTAGCCTTGAGCAATAGGCCTGGCCTTATTCCTAACAACAATGCCATCTTCATCTAGCTTGTTCTTGAAAATCCATTTGGTGCCGATAATTGATTTCCCTTTAGGCATAGGAACTAGATCCCAAACATCAATGCGCTTGAACTGATCCAATTCCTCTTGCATTGCGATCATCCAATAATCATATCCTTCTGCATCTTCAAACATCTTAGGTTCGATCAATGAAATGAAGGCAAGATGACTCATCATCTGACTGAGCTGACCTCGCGTCATCATAGTATTGTGAACATCATTAACTATACTGTCTAGTAGATGGTTATGATGAACTCTAATCTCTCTTGGAAGACCCAGATCAACTGCTGGAGGATTGATAATTGGATGCTAAGGTGAAGGTTGATCTTCGCCATCATTGAAGTTGATAAAACAATCATCATCATCATCTTGGGCTTCCTCGGTTGGGGGATTCTATGCTGTGTTGGGTAACACAGCTTGTGGTATACTGAGTTGATTAGAAAATTAACGAACTCCTTCATCTTCATCAGATGGATGTCTTTCTGCAATGTTAGTTTCATCGGAATCTACATGCATAGACTCCTCTAATAGGCTGGTTCACTTGACATATATTCTATATACCCTATTATTAGTTGAGTATCCCAAAAAAGATACATTCATTAAACTTGGGATCAAACTTTCCTAGTTTCTCTTTAGTGTTAAGAATATAGCACTTACAACCAAAAGATCTGAGATGACCAATCTTAGGCTTGCACCCTCGCTAAAGCTCATAGGGAGTTTTCTCAAGAATTGGGAGAATTAAAACCTGATTCAAGATATAACAGCCTGTGTTATCACTCAGCATGGTTCGAACCATCTCAACTATAGTCCTATTCTTCCTTTCTACAACCCCATTTTGTTGAGGCGTATAAGGAGAAGAGAAGTTGTGGTCAATGCCATGTGCTGAACAGAATTCTTCGAAATGTAAATTCTTCAATTCACGTCCATGATCACTTCGGATTCTATAGAATTTATTTCCTATTTGGTTCATTATCTGGTTATTAAGCTTGACAAAAGATTCATAAGTCTCATCTTTGCTACTCAGCAAGACTACCCATGTGAATCTTGTGAAGTCATCTACTACCACCAAAGTGAACCTCTTACCACCCAAGCTCATTGGCTGAACTTGGCTGTAAAGATCTAGGTGAAGTAACTCTAACAGTCGCTTAGTTACTATGTGATTTACTGATCTAAATGATTTTGTAACTTACTTACCAAGCTGACAAGCAGAGCAGAGTTTATCCTTTTCAAAGCTGATACTAGGTAACCCAACAACTAATTGCTTTTTGGCCAGTTTGGACGGAATGTTAATACTAATATGACCCAACCTTCTATGCCAAAGCTAGGAATTATCCTCCTTAGATACAAGACAAACATTGGTGGAGCCAGGGGATAAATCAATCATATAAACATTATTGATCTTGGGAGCAAAGAGTATAGTTGAGTCAGTCTTATAGTCAATTGCTGAGCATCCTGCTAAGTCAAATATGACCTTTCTACCTTTATCATAGAGCTGTGCTACATTGAGTAGATTGAACTTCAAACCTTTGATAAGAGAAACCTCTTTGATTGAGGGGGAGACACCGATAGTACCACATCCTACAATCTTACCTTTCTTGTTATCTCCAAAACTGACACTTCCATTTCTTTCATGCTCCAATGTGATGAACTAACCTTCATCTTTTGTCATATGCTTTGAGCATCCGCTATCCAAATACCACATTCGAGAGTCATCAACGGATCTAAGGCTCACCTGCAAAACAATTACGTTTTCTTAGGTACCCATGCTTTCAAGCTGGGTCCTCCCTTGTTAGCAGTGCCTAAGTTTATCCAATCGTACTCATCATAATAAACATTTTTACGCCGACACATAACTATGGCATGTCTAGCTTTCCAATAAAAATTGCATGCCATTTTTGGTTTGGGCTGGCTCGCTTTCTTCTATTTAATGGAATTCTTCCTCTTAGAATCGCGAGTTTGGTTACTCTGAGTTTGATTGTTGGCTATAGAAGGAACCTCTTTTTCTTTAAAGACATTATCTCAGTAGTCAACTCATCTAATTTCTTAGTGAGCTTACTGATAGAACACTCTTGATACTCAGCATTTTCTTAAAGAAAGCAGATATCAAGCGATAAGGAAGCGTTAGTATCTTCCAGATCGTCACTTCTCCTAACTATCTCTTTGATGTTTTTCATTGATTTATTAGTCAACTTCATGACATCAAAGAGAGCCTGGGTGAATTCTTCCATAGATAAAGGAATTTTAGGGTGTACCTCAGCTTGAGGAGCTTTTCCTTTATCATGTTCAGCTTCAAAGTTGACAGCGAAATGATCTCTACCAGAGGTAGATGCTGAGCCTTCGCCTCTATCCTTGATCGCCATCAACCAGAGATTGGCCGAATCAGTTGCTTCTTCATCAGATGATGAAGATTCATCTAACTCGCTCTAAGCGGCTGCAAGTGCCTTACTCTTCTTGGAGAATCTCTTCTTGATCCTGTCTTTCTTCATCTTTGGAAAGATAGACTGAATGTTGCCTTTCTCACCACACTCGAAGCGCTTGATATCTTTGTTGTGCTCCTTCTTCGGTCCTTCCTCAGCTCCACGCCGGTGCTGAGTTGACTTGATTTTTTCGAGAACTTCTTCTTGCTGTTGAACTTCCCATCCTTCTTAATGAAGCATTTGAAATGCCTGGTTAAAAGGGCCATTTTCTCATCAGAGTCGTAGCTAGTGGACTCATCTGATAAATCTGCTTTAAGAATAATGGCTTTGCCCTCCTTGCCTCGATTCCACTTGGATTCATCTGAGTATTTCCTCAGAGACATATCATGAGTTAGCAAGGTGCCTATCAACTCATCATAGCTGTAGGTCTTAACATCATGAGCCTCCTTGATAGGGCTCTTCTTGGAATCCCACTCTATTGTAAGAGTGTAGATAATCTTCTTTACAAGCTCCTCCTCACTGAACTCCTTTCTAAGCCTCTTCAGTTCATTAATAATGTTAATGAACCTGGTATTCATACCTCGAATACCCTCGTTGGCTCCCATCGAGAACATCTCATACTCTCTCAGTATGAGATTTATCTTTAACTCCTTGACCTTGTCGGTCCCCTCATAGGTAATCTCCAATTTCTTTCATATTTCTTATGCAGTTTCAGATCTTGAGACCCAAAAGAACTCAGTAAGATCTAGCGCATAGTGTAAGTAATTAATCGCTGCGGCATTCTCCTTGAGAAGCATTAGATTAGTGTCATCATAATCCTTTGGATCTACTAGGATGCACACACCGTTCCTTATAATAGTGGGAACGCCGGGGCCAAGCTCAATTTCAAGCTAGGCTTGCATGCTTTGCGACTGGATGAAATTTTTCATTCTATATTTCCACAAAGTATAGTGTTACCATCAAAGAGAGGTTGTCTAGTAACAGTGATTCCCTCTTTAAGGAGAACTGTCTGACTAGAACCTGAACTGAAGTTATTATATGCCATTTATAAATCTAACTCAAAGATAATTAGTCTAGAGATTAAGCAGCTACTCTGATACCACTTGTTGATTCGTAAAAAGGCTACTAATGATAGCATAGGGGGGTGAATGCATTATCTTGGTTACTTTTAAACTTTTTCTAAATTATTCTCCATGTTCTGTTTTTATATGCGTACTGAGTGCAATATAAAAACGTATAAACTGCTCAGATCTGCTAGCTTAGTTTACCTTCAATCCTTAGTTGAGTAAGACTACTCAACGTAGATTGGATGACAAGCAAGTAAGTAAATGAGAAGATTGCTGATAAAACAAATTTCTTAGAGTTAGAAAGATTACACTTGAGATTTTATCCTGTTTTGGCCCCTAGCCTATCTCCAGTCCATGGATACCATCTCTGAGCTTTAATCCACTAGTGATTTATTTCTTCAATAAGCGGATAAGCCTTTACAATGGGTAGACATGATTACAAAAAGTACCTTTCTTTCTAACTACCGCTCAACTTAGTTTGGGTACCCTTCCTAAATTGACACTCAGATTTTGAATAGGAAAGTGAACATAATTCAACTTTATAGAAATGTTGAATCATTATAATGTTAATCTAAGATTCTATCTATTATAAACAGATAAAGCTATTGATGTTTCCTTGATTGCTTTCTGTGGAATTTCTTTGGAAGTAGTAGAAAATTGTGCAAAGTTTTTTCTCTTAAGAAATTCAACGTGATTCACCAAGTTTGAATGTCTGCTCCAATCTTCTATTTATACAATGAAGCTTTGAGAAGTAGCCGTTGCAAACTTTACGAGATCGCTGATCTTCAATTTCTTTAATCTTGCGAATCTTCCTGTTAGAGACAGATTCCAGGACGTTTAGAGATAGGAATTTGATCGTTGAGGCGTGATAAAATTCTATTGATAAATTCTCATTTATCTTCAAGCAATCTAGATTTGAGAGAGATGGGTTATATTTCAACATAGAGTCTTCCCATTGGATGACCTTGCTGACATTTGCAGAATCGCACGGAGACACTTGAGATGCGGTGCATAACAAAAATTCCTTTTCCTTTTGAAATTTTGAGGACCGCAAGAATCTTTCTTAATTTTAGCACATTTTACCCTAAAAAGCACCAAGAGAATATTCCATTCCATCACAGAAAATGTTAGTAGCACACGTGTCATTAAGTCTCTACGTGTCAAAAAGAACGTGCCTTTAATTAAATAAAAGTAGGAACTCAGCATGAGCTGAGTAATGTAATTCCAAACTATGTACTACTCAGCATAGACTCAACTTTTCTTACTCCAAGTGATAACTTAATTAATCATCTAGCAATACTGAGTTATTCTCCCTTGAATAAACTCAAGTTAGCTTTATTAATTATGGGTTTACTTAGTACTCAATTAATTTCACTATCCTAGTCAGTTTGCTATTTCCAAAACTACTTAGTATTGTGAAGTACTATTAACTTGTGTTCTACAAATATCTTCTTTAATTTCAGCGCTTTTTCTCCTGAAAAGCATTAATGGTATATTTAGTTTCTCACAGAAACCATTAGTAGCATAAGTGTCAAATATTTCTCTAAGTGTCAAGGAATACATTTATTATAATAAAAAGCTAACTCAGCATAGCTAAGTGAATATCTTATTAACTATGTAATACTCAGCTCTACTCAACTTTTCTTACTCTAAGCCATAACTTAATTAATTACTAAGTAAACTGAGTTGTTTTGCCTTAAACAAACTCGAGTAAACTTTATTAATTAAGAGTATACTTAGTATTTTATTAATTTCTCTATCTTAGTCAATTTGTTATTTCAAAAATGTTTTAAGTAATATGAGGTACTATTAACTTAGGTTCAACAATTACACGTGTAATAACATACAAATTATTGAATATTAGGCCAACTAGCAGTTAAGTAAAGGAGTGAACCAATAATACCTTAGTAGAACTTGCTGTTTACTAGCTTACCAGCTTCATCCTCACTCAAAATTATGTTAGTGTTCATGGGAGTAGACATAGGCTTCTAATGCCCCATGTTAAATTTCTTCAGGACTTCTTTTACATACTTAGCTTGGCTAATGAAGATTTCATATTCATTTTGCTTTATTTGATGTTCGAGGAAAAATATTGAGCTCTCCCATCATTGACATTTCAAACTCATTCCTCATTTTCTTGTTGAACTCCTTGTAAAGCCTTTCATGAGTTGCTCAGAATATGATATCATCAACATATATTTGGTTAAGCAACATGTCATCTTTCCTTTGCTAAGTAGGAAGTTGTTCAACCTCTCATACTAAACACGGGGTGCTTGCTTCAAACAATTTATAGATGTACTTTAGATTTTTTGTATCTTCAAATCCTAGGGGTTAGCATACATAAACTTCCTCTTGAATGAAGTGATTTAGGAAAACACTCTTGACATCCATTTGAAACATTTGAAGTTCTTATGGGATGAAAAAGCACATAGAATCCTAATTCCTTCAAGATAGGCTACTAGAGCATAAGTTGCAAAATAATTGATCCCTTCTTATTCATTGTATCTTAAGCAACAAGCCTGACCTTGTTTCTTACAACTACACCATCTTTATCAAGCTTGTTCTTGAAAACCCATTTGGTACCATTGATTAATTTTACTTTAGGCATAGGAACTAGATTTCTAACATCATTACGCATGAACTGGTCCAGTTCCTATTGCATCACGATCATTCAATAGTCATCTCCTTCTATATCTTCAAACTTCTTGGGTTCAATCAATGAGTTGAAAGTTGGATGGCACATCATCTTGATGAGTTGACCTCACATCATGATTAGATTATGAACATCATTAATAATTCTCTCTATTGGGTGATTTCTATGAGTTCTAATCTCTCTTGAAAGACTTGGATCTACAACAAGAGTCTCCGCATTGGGTTATTTAGGTTGAGCTTGATCTTCCTCTCTATTGAAGTTAATTGAAAGGTCTTCACAAGCTTTGACTTCCTCAGTTTCTAGCTCTTGTATAGGGATGGGTAAGCATAAAGAGTGGTATGCTAAATTGAAATTTCTACTTGGATTACTCCTTCTTCATCATTAAAGGGATGTCTACCTGCATTATTAGTTTCATAGAAATATACATGCATTGACTCCTCCAATAGACCAGTTCTCTTGACATATATTCTATATGCCCTGCTGTTAGTAGAGTAATAAGAAAAGATACCTTCATTAGTATTCAAATCAAACTTACCTAGCTGCTCCTTGGTATTTTAGAAAACACCTACATCCAAAAGATCTGATATGACCAATCTTAGGCTTGAGCCCTCGCCAAAGCTCAAAGGATGTTTTCTCAAAAATTAAGCAAATTAAAACTTGATTAAGGATATAACAGGCTGTGTTAACAACTTCTTACCAAAAGTACTTTGGTAGATTGCTATCACTAAGTAAGGATCAAGCCATCTCAACTATTGTTTTGTTCTCCCATTCTATAACCCCATTTTATTGAGGTGTATAAGGAGCAAAAAAGTTGTGGTCAATCCCATGCATAGAATAGAATTCTTCGAAATGGAAATTCTCGAATTCACGTCCATGATCATTCAAGATTCTATATATTTTAATTCGTAGTTCATTCAATATAGAGTTATTGAGTTTGACAAAAGAGTCAAAGGTTTCATCTTTGCTACTTAGTAATGCTACCTATGTGAATCTCGTGAAGTAATCCACAACCACCAAGGAAAATCTCTTTCCACCCATTCTTATAGGTTGAATAGGGCCAAAAAGGTCTAGGTGTAGGAGCTCCAACGGTCTGTTAGTTACTATGTTGTTAATTGATCTAAATAACTTTCTAGCCTGCTTACTGTTGCACTTTTTCAGTAACACCTAGCAAGTATACTAGTGTCAAATTGTAAAAGTGGCAAGCAAGAGTATCTTATTCCACAAGGAGCTCTTTAAGTTTGGTTTGTACTTATCATGATAAACGGGCTAACAGTAAATTAACAATGATTTCATGAAAGGGGGATTTTTTTTATGTTCAAGAATTGCAATTAGGATAAAAACTTAAATGAAAGGTTGATTAAGCTAACAATTAAATTATTCAAGCTCAGTCTACCTAAAGAATAATGTAAGACAATCTTCCCTATCTTTCAGTACAAGCCCTTGCTCAATAATTTAACTCCAAGGTCTATTAACCTTAACTCCCTAAATTGCCTACTAATCTAGTTTAGTTTCTTACTAAGCTAAGAATACTTCACCTTTTGGTCCTTCATATGAATAACAAAGCAGCATTAAGAATAGTTAAGCATTTATCAAAATGAAACCCAAGGTATATAAACATTTATCTTTCGATCTCATGTAAGGTATGTGTATGAAGGTCTTCAGTGTTAAATAGATCACCCTTCAGTTTTTACTACTCAACACTAAGCATGAATGTGATCAAGTTTTAAATATGCAATAGAGCATTCATTCACACAAACAGTCAAGTTAAGCAAGGAAAAGATACATTATAGAAGGAGAAATCTCCTTAGACTGCCTTTTATAGGGTAGACTTCACCCGAAAAAATTTCTAGCAATCCTTGTGACAAGAGATCCGCACAAGAAATCATCCCAACACCCTAAAGTAAACTCCTCACCTCATTTGCAAGGTCTAACTGATCAAGGCAAACCAGTCAAACCTCCTTAATCCTTGGAATGAAAGTTGAGAAAGGGGTTTGAACTTGGTAGAGTTGGCTTCATTAGAAAAAATGGAGCACCTTCTTACATTCCTTTCTTGAGGTGTGTGGTTTTCATTGCTTCCCACAATGGTGGAAGGTTGGGATACAGAAGGAGTGATCTTGGAGGTAGAGGCTTTCACTTTCTTAGACATGGTGGGAAAATTATTGTTAGCACAAGGAAAATGGAAATGACAGAAACTTTACTTGCAAAGAAGAAGAAGAAATTTTCTTAAAGTGTGTAGAGAGAGGAAAAGTTGAGGTATAAAAAGGGGAGAGAGAAATGGTTTGAATTTGAATTTTAAAATTAAGTGGTAGTTTGAGGAAGTGATAAGAGGTGAGAATTCGAAAGGAAAAGAAAACGGGTCACTAATCCCAAAACGGTTTCAAAAATTAAAAAGGGTCATTTCATTCATTTAAATATAATTATGTCATCATGGATTTTCAAAATCAATTTGCCATTTGTAACATCTATCAAAGTCCTTCTAGTAGCCAAGAAAGGTCTTCCTAAAATGATGGGAACATGCATGTAGCCTATCTTCACCAGGACATCCTCTACCATTCCCCTAGGGTACCTTATAGTTCTATCAACAAGTTGAATTGAAACCCTAGTTTGTTAGGGAGTCTTCTAGGCCTAATTTCTTATAAAGATAATATGGATTTAGATTTATACTATTATCTAGGTCACATAAAGCATTTTTAATAACAAGATTTTCAATAGGACAAGGGATAGAAAAACTCACTGGATGTGTTTGGTAGGTAGTGGCCTTGTGGTTTGCAAAATTGAAGAGCAGTCCCTATTTAGTTGAACCATAGCCACATTTTCTAACTTTTTCTTGTTCGACAAGAGCTCCTTTAAGAATTTGACATACATAGGCATCTAAATGAGGGATTCTAAAAATAATATGATGATATGCAGTTTCTTGAAGACTTCCAAGAACTTGTCGAAGTGCTTGGCCATATCATGTTGCTTAGCTCTTTATCGGAAAGGGATCTTTGACTGATACTTAGATATCTCCTTGGGTTCTAGATCAAATGTCTTATCTTTGCTTTCCAAGGTCTCCTGTACATGTGCCTCAATCGAGGTCTTCTCCTACACTTGCGAGGTCTTTTCATGCTTTGTCAAATCTACCTCCTCTCCAACATACCCTTTATTTCCACTAACATCAACAGTCATTGAGTTAGAAGAATTCACAACCTTACCACTCCATAGAGATAAGGCTTACCATTCCTCCTTAGGGTTGGTCTTTATGTTACTAGGAAGGGCTCCCTTCCCTTTTGGTGTTACAACTTGTGTAAGTTGGTGGATTTGGGTTTTAAGACTTTTCATATGAGCTTGGTTTTGCTTCATATACTGAGTCATCATCACCCTCATCTCATCTAACTCTAACCTTTTGGGTAGTTGGGAAGAGCTTCCTACATGGTTTTTGTGATGTTAGTTCTGTTGTTGGAACTGGTGATGACCATGCTGAGGTTGTTGGAACTGACCAGTCTATAGGAAAGGTGGTTGTTGTGGAGGTTAAAATGAAGACTAACTTTTCTGCTGTAGAGGCTTCCTAGAAAAATTAGGGTGGTTACTTCAAGCAGGGTTGTATGTGTTGGAAAAGGGGTTCCTTCCTCTTTGATTTCCTTGCATGTAGTCACACTACTCTAGGATGAGCACCATGTCACAATCTCCACAGATTTCATAGCAGCTCGGTTGAGCACTTGTAATGGTTGACACATCCTTCTTAGTTAACAAGGTCAAGAGCTTGTCAAATTTTCCTAAGAGCTCCATTACACCCTTTGATTCAGCCACTCTAGGTCTATCCTCATGGGTAGAATGTCACTTAGATAGTGTGTTTACTATCTTTTCAATCATCTTAAAGATCTCCTCGGGAGGGCAATCTTTGAGGTCTCCTTTTGTCATAGATTCAATCTTGATCTTGTTGACATTGGATACTCCATTATAAAAATTTTGGACTTGAATCTAAACAAGTAAGCCATGGATTGGCACTTTCCTTAGCATCTCCTTGTATCTCTCCCAAGCTTCTAACCTTAATTCTCTAGGGGGCTCTACAAATAGGGTGATCTCATTTCTTAGCATTAAGGCTTATTTTGGTTGGAAATATATTGTCAGGAAGACATTTGCCATGTCATTCCAGGTTGTGATTGAGCCTGGCTGCAAGGTCTTCATCCATGGTTTAGCCTCATCCCTCAAAGATAAGGGAAAAAGCCTAAGCTTATAGCATCATCTGAAACATTCCTCTTGGTTCTAAAATTGTTGCACATGGCTACAAAGTCTTGAATGTGAGCATTGGGATCCTCTCATGGAAGTCCTCCAAACTGAATAGTAGCTTGTAACTTGTGAACCATATAGCCTTTTACTTCAAACAAATTATCTCATTCTTAACGAAATACAATACATGAAGAGTGACCTTCTGTGTTGATCTCCAAAATTGTTCTCAATGTTTGCCTTCTACGTGGAGGGTAAAATTCATCCTCTCCTTCAGGATTTTGAACTAGCCTTTCTCTTTCAAATCTTTCACTTTCGACCCTTTCTGCCTCAAGCCTTTCTTGCTCTTGGCGTTCGTGCTCTCTTCTTTTCTCCTCCATTCTCTCCCTTGTACGAGCTCTTCTTATAGCACCACTTCTCCTTTGACACTCCCTTTTAATTCAAGATTGATCCAAATGAGTGGTTCTCTTCCAGCTCTTCGCATGCACAAGGAAGTCTTGTAAAAACCTATTTCTTTAAACTATTAACAAACAAGATTAAAAACACCAATTTATATTCAAAGATATCAAACTTTAGTAAAATTGCTCCCTAGTAATGGCACAAAAAAATTGTTGCACTTTTTCAATAACACCTAGCAAGTATACTAGTGTTAAATTGTAAGAGTGGTAAGTAAGAGTATCATATCCCACAAGGTGCTCTTTATGTTCAGTTTGTACTTATCATGATAAATGGGTTAATGGTAAATTAACAATGATTTTGTGAAAGGGGGATTTTTGTTGAATGTTAAAGACTATCAATAATGATAAAAAAAAGAAATGAAAGACTGAAGCTAACAAATAAAGGATTCAACCTTAGTCTACCGAAAGAACAATCTAAGATAATCTTTCCTAGCTTTCAGTACGAGCCCTTGCTCAATAATCAAACTCTAAGGTCTCTTAATCTTAACTCCTGAAACTACCTAATAAGCTAGTTTAGTTTCTTACTAAGCAAAGCATACTTCACGTTTCGATTCTTCATATGAATAACAAAGCAACATTAAGGATAGTTAAGCATTCATCAAAATGAAATCCAAGGCATACAAACATTTATCTTTCTATCTCATGTAATGTATATGTGTGAAGGTCTTTAGTGTTAAAAAGGTCACCTTTCAGTCCTTACTACTCAACATTAAGCATGAACGTGATCAAGGTTCAAATAAGCAATAGAGCATTCATTCACATAAACATTCAAGTTAAGCAAGGAAAAGACACATTACAGCAAGGGAATATAACAAGGTTCAAATAAGCAATAGAACATTCATTCACATAAACATTCAAGTTAAGCAAGGAAAAGACACATTACAGTAGGGGAATGTCTCCTTAGATTGCCTTTTATAGGGTAGACTTCACTTGATGGTGAACTACTCACACTTCTCCATGAATGGCATAACTAAAATTATAAACAAAGAAAGCTTAAAAGAAAATTTACTGGCAGAACTCAAGAGCAAGAGAAACTGAAAATTAGATATTACATAGATAGATAAAAAGAAGGGCATAATTGTTCTTAAGTGAATTACCCCTTAAATTCTCACTAGACATGGCTCTTGGCCCATACGGCCACAAAAACTTCCAATGGCCAGCCAAGTAATTTCAGCCATACAATCAACCAAAATATCTAGTTATTTGTTCTTACAAAATATTAAAATAATATCACTTGTTTATAAAGGTAACCAAAACACAACTAAGTTAACTAAAAGCACAAAGTTCCAATTCCTTCCAAACTACATCCTCCTCTCGCTCCGGTGACATCAATAACAGCTTTCCCTCCTATAATTAACTAACGCCATCCTTCCACTTCAGCTTTAGCTCCTTTTTCCAACTCTGCCCATGAGGTCTCCTTCTCCAACAGAAAAACTTGAAATTCACGAAGACCTTCCTAAAATTTTCTCAAATATACTTAATTGTAACCCGGTTAATTCAATCTTTTAGTGATATAATTTCTACCTAAGCCATAATTTAAAGCTTCCTAGATTTCAATTATTAAACAAGGTCAAATTACACTAAGACTATATGCTTGTTAATTGGTCTAGTTTCCACCATGGATAGGTGAAAATGGTCCATGATATTTAGATGTCTTTAAGGGTAGGTTAGGGTTTGAGGTAGGATATGGAAGGGAAATTTTTGGTTAAATGAACTTAACAAAATTCTCTTGATTTTGCAAAATTCGGCTAAATAGAAGGACTTCATGTTTGAAATTTTAACTCTTTGGGGGATTTCAACTTCTTGCTTTTGACTACTTGAAGCACACAACCTTGTATATTGATTTCTTTGTCTTTCTATTCTGATTAGCTATAATAGTTTGGATTTGATTGACTCTTTGTGAGATATTCCTTGTTTTGATGAAGACTTAGTTGGCACAGAATCAAATAAGGACTTCATTACAGTTTAAAGTTCTTCTGCTTTTATTCATTTTCTTTTTAATTGTTAAAGTTCATGGGCGATTTTTTTTTGGAATCAAAGTGAATGGAAAAGGGTTATTGATTGTGTAAAATAATGAAGGATTTCATGCTCAAAGGGGAAATTAAAGGGTGATGAAAGGGTAGGCTAATCTAAGCTAAAGGGGGAAACCTAATTGCCTTTATCATCTAGCATGAGATTTCAGCTATGGTTTCGACTAAACTAATATAAAATAGCATTTTATATATTTACCATACCAAATTCTAGCTCAGGCAATAAAACGTTATCCTCTCATTAACAAAATTTTCATTTTAAGCTCAAATCCTCACTTTTTGGGGGTATGCTACTAATCTGTGCTAAGTTTGATATAAATATTAAAAATTTTGATCCTTTTTCATCCTCAAACAAGTTAAAAAGATTTATTTAGTCTCAAAATTCTCAAATTTTTTCTATAACATGTTGTTTTCCTAAAATTTAATCAAAACTTACCAATTAGAACTTATTATCATATTGAATTTATAACAATGCAATTAACTACATCCTATTATGAATATTATCAGTTAAACAAGTTCAAAGTTTACAGGGTTGTCATCAGGTAACATGTTCATTAAGACAATAGACCATTAAAAAAGCAAGAATAAACCACAATTAGCAGAATTTCACAATAAAAAATTATCAAGGTCAGCAAAATAAAAAAGGTTCAAGTTCTCAACCTACCACCCCCATACTTAAAATTTTCTTTGTCCTCAAAGCAATATAAAAACATAACAGCAAGCATAGGAATTTAAGGGAGATCTTGTATTGAAAGAGAAAAGAGAGAAACTAAATTTTACCGTTCACCAGGAAGAGGCGGGAGGACTTCATTATTCTTGAGGCTAGGAGGAGACCTCCTCATCTCCTTCCTCAATCTCCTCCATTTTCTCACTTCCTTCTTCCTCTTCTACCTTCTCTTCTCTAGGAGATCTCCCTTCTTCTCACTTATTTCTATCTCTTACAAGATAGCCCTTCTGGTTCGCTTAAATGCTGGGATAAGCTCTCCACCCTTCACTTCAAAATTCAATGCCATCATGGCTATAAATCTCCTAGAGCCTTTCCTTTAGCATCTCATTATCCTCTATAACCTTAATCAACGTAGCCTTCATCTCAAAGAACCGAGTGCAAAGTTAGGCCATAGTTAGGCTTGATGTCTCCTCAAATTGGGCTAGCCTTTCCTTATTCGTAAGGGTCAAGTCCTCGATTATGAAGTTAACGTTAACCTTCCTCTTTCTTGTAGCCTTTCGACAAGAAACCTCAGTAACCATCGAGGCCTTAATCCGAGCACTCTTCCTCAAGGGCTTCTCAATCACTTCCTCCTCTTCAAATATCCTCACCCAAATATCATCAACCTTCCTACGCACCTTTATCTACTTCAAAGTACTATAAGACATCAGGGACATAGTGCATTCCAACGTGAAGCCTTCCCTTAAGAAATCCTTGAGCAGATTTCTAGCAATCCTTATGACAAGAGATCCACACAAAATTGTTTCTTGGTTCTTTGAGGTTAATAAGTACTTGGTAAAAAAATGCACTTATGTTCATCTTGTAGCCCTTGCCCATGCACCCGATAGTAAAGATATCAGTGGAAGGCATTGTTGACTGATTCCTCCTCCCAAACAAACTCGTAGAAGGAAACTTTTGCACAATCCGATGGCTCTATTTTTTTATGTTCTCCGAGGACTCCTTCACAACTATTTTAGAAATTTCCTTTAAATATTTATCCTTTTTAAACTTCGAAGGGAAAACACTTTAAGGTGCTCTCTATTGCTCTTAGGGAGGCCTCCTCTTCAGTCACCACTTGTAGCGCCACATTAAAATCATTCATTGACAAGGACTTCTTTCTCCACATCATTGGGTCATCATTGTTTTCAATGTGTTATCAAGATTGAAAGTTGTGAGAAACTCTAAGGTGAGCTACCTTTAGGTATGATCTTCAGGCTCCGTAAAAGACATCATCTTACCACCCTATAGTAAACTCCTCACCTCATTTGCAAGGTTTAAACTGATCAAGGTAGACAAGTCAAAGCTCCTTGAACCTTGGAATGGAAGTTGAGAAAGGGCTTTGAACTTTGCAGAATTAGGTTTATCAACAAAAATGGAGCACCTTCTCACATTCCTTTCTTAAGGTGTGAGGTTTTCACATCTTACCACAGTGGTGGAAGGCAGGGATATAGAAGGGGTGGGCTTGGAGGCAGAGGCTTTCACTTTCTTAGACATGGTGGAAAAGAAAATTGTTAGCTCAAGGAAAATGAAACATGGCAAAGACTTTACTTGCAAAGAGGAAGAAGAAATTTTCTTAAAGTGTGTAGAAAGTGGAAATGTAGAAGTCTAAAAAGGGAGAGAGAAACAGTTTGAATTTGAATTTTAAAATAAAGTGGCAGTTCGAGGAAGAGATAAGAGGTGGGAATTTGAAAGGAAAAGAAAATGGGCCAATAATCCCTTTTGTAAGGTAGGCTTCACTTGGTGAAATACTCACACTTCTCCATTAATTGCACAACTAAAATTATAAATGAAGAAAGCTTAAAAGAAAAATTAATGTCAGAACTCAAGAGCAAGAGAAATTGAAAATTAGATATTACATAGATTAATAAAAGAGGGGCATAATTGTTATTAAGGGAATTAGCCCTTAATTTCTCGCCAAACATGGCTCTTGGCCCATACGACCACAAAAACTTCCAAAGACCAAGTAATTTCAGCCACACAATCAACTAAAATATCTAGATTTTTTAACTTACATTAAAATAATGCCACTTTTTTTATAAAGGCAACAAAAACACAACTAAGATAAACTAAAAGCAAAAAGTTTGAATTCCTTAAAACTATATCCTCCTCTCTCTCTAGTGACATCAGCAATAAATTTCCCTCGTCCAATTAACTAGCGCCATCCTTCCACGTCAGCATTAGCACCTTTTTCCAGCTCCACCCAAGAGGTCTCCTTCTCCAATAGAAAAATTAAAATTCATGAAGACCTTCCTAAAATTTGCTCAAATATACTTAATTGTAACCCGATTAATTTATGCTTTTAATGACATAATTTCTACCTATTACTTACCAAGTTGATTACCTTAGCAATGCCTATCTTTTTTTAAAGCTGATACCGTGTCAACCCACAACTAAATGTTTTTGGCCAATTTAAACAGAATGTTTATATTTATATGACCCAACCTTCCATGCCAAGCAATGAACTATCCATCATAGATACGAGAAAAATTTTAGTGGAGCCAAGGGTTAAATCAATCATATGCACATTATTAATTCTATGAGTAAAGAGTATAGTAGATCAAGTCTTAAAATCAATAACTAAGCAACTTGATGAGTCAAACGAAACTTTTCTACCTTGTCACAAAGCTAAGCTATGCTAAGCAAGTTGAACTTAAGTCCTTTGACTAGAGATACCACTTCGATTAAAGGAGAAACACTAGTTGTTCTTCTTCTAACAATCATACCTTTTTGGTTATATCCAAAGCTGACACTAATTTCTTTTACACTCTAATGAGATGAACTATGTTTTATGTCCTATCATATTCCTCGAGCACCAACTATCCAAATAACACATTCCAATGTCATCAATAGATCTCATACTCACTTGCAAAATAGTTACGTTTTCTTAGGTATCCATTCTTTTGAGCTGGGTTCTCTTTTGTTATAAGTGATTAAATTACTCCAGTTATACTTGTCATAATAGCAATTTTTATGATATCACAAGATAGTTGCAAGTCTAGCCTTCCCACAAAAGCTACACGCCACTTTTGGTTTAAGCTGGCTCATTCTCCTCTTTGGAGAAAATTTCTTCCGCTTTTTAGAGTCGTGAGTTTGGTTACTTGGAGCAAGACTGTTAGCTGGAGAAGGAAATCATTTAGTCTTCAAAGTTACTAGCTCATCAGTCAAGTCATGTAATTTCTTAGTGAGCTTGATGTTATGCCCCTCATGACATTCAACTTTTTCATAAAGAAAGCGTATATTAAGGGATCGGGAAGCAATAGTGTCTTCCTAATCCTCACTTCTCTTCACTAGCTCTTTAATATTCTTTACTAACTTATTGGCTAGTTTCATAACATCAAAGAGTACTTTGGCGAACTCTTCTATTGATAAGGGGATTTCAGAATTTACCTATGCTTAGGTGTTATTCACCATGTTCTTCTTAACAATTGAGTCAACAATGGAATGGTTTCCATTTAAGGCTGATGCTGAGCTCTTGCCCTTATCTCATCAAGCACCATCAAGCTGAGGTTGGTGGAATCATTTGCTTCTTTATCGAATGATGAAGATTATTGAGAGTTACTCCTTGTGGTAGCAAGTGCCTCATTTTTCCATCCAAACTTCTACTTGAATTTTTCCTTCTTTGATTCTGGACATGATGATTGGATGTGACCTTTCTCTCCACAACCAAAGCACTTGATGTCCTTATTGTACTCTTTCTTTTATCCTTCCTCATCTACTCCTTTATGCTGAGTTAGCTTGTTTTTGCTAGGAAACTTCTACTTGTTGAATTTCTCATCATTCTTCATGAAGTGCTTGAATCTTCTAGTTAGAAGCATCATTTCCTCATATGAATCATCTTCTGTACTTTCTTTGGAAGAGTCAGCCTTGAGGATAATTTCTTTGCCCTCCTTTTCCTTGCCTTTTCTCATCTTGGACTGATCATCATACTTTCTCAAGGACATCTCCTGAGTCATTAAGGTGCCTATTTGCTCAACATAGCTATAGGTCTTCATATCATGAGCCTCCTCAATCACACTCTTCTCTTCATCCCACTCCTTGGTGAGAACTCTAAGGATCTTCTTCACCATCTCTTCTTTGGTGAAGTCCTTGACAAGTCTTTTGGGTTCATTAATAATATTAATGAACCTAGTATTCGTGGATTGAATACCTTCATTAGCACTCATATGGAATAGCTCGTACTCCCAAATGATCAAGTTTATCTTGGATTCCTTCACTTTGTCAATCCTTTCATAGGTGACTTCCAACTTCTTCCAAATATCCTATGCTATCTCGCAACCTGAAACCCCATTAAATTCTAACAAATCTAACATATAATATAAGTAGTTGATTGTTGCCGCATTCTCCTTGAGGTTCCTTAGGTCAACTTCATCGTAATCCCCTAGGTCAATAGGAACACGTTCCTCATTCCTAACAATTATAAGAATTCATAGTCCTAACTCAATAGTTATCCATGCTTCCATGCTTTTTGATTGTATGAAATTTTTCATTATGTTTTTAAAAAATGTGTAATGTTGGCCATTAAAGAGTGGAGACTTGGTAATAGACATTCCTTCTTTAAGGAGTGAAGTTTATCCATGACCGGAAGTGCAGGAGGGATTGTTAAAATCCATCAGATTTTTATACTCAAGAAGGTTAATTTTTAAGTTGAGCAGTTGCTTTGATAACACTTGTTTATCCGCCTAAGCTTTGATAATCATGCAGAGTGGGTGAATGTAGATTAACTTGTTCTTTTTCGATTTAAAAAATGATTTCCAAGTTATTTTAAATTTGTGCTGAGTATTTTGTACTGAGTGCAACTTTAAGGAAAAAACTATAAACTACTTAGATTAAGCTGACTTAATTTATCTTTCACAATGTGATGAGTAAAAATTACTCAGCTTAGAATGGTTTTCAAGCAGATAAAATAAATAGAGAGATGATGAATGAGCGCAAACATTATCAAAGATATAATGAAAAGAAAGGATTAAAAATACCTTAGTTTATCCTGGTTCAGCCCCTAGCCTAATTTCAATCCCCAGATTCCTTCTTCGAACTTAAATCCACTAGTGTTTCTTTCCTTTAAATAGGAAGAGAAGCCTTTGATAGTGGGTAGAATAGATTACAGAAAGTACCTTCCTTTCTAATTACCACTCAACTCAATTTGGGCACCCTATCCAAACTAACTAACTAACTCGGATATTTGAATAAAATGAAGAACATAGGATTTCAAATTATAAATTGTTGATTCTTTTACAAATGAATTAGCTTAGCTAGAAATCTAAGCTTATCTTATTTCTCTCTACAAACAGATTTGAGTTGATTGTTTGCTTTAGGATTGCTTGAAATGGAATTTCAAATTCTGTGATTTGCTTTACCAGAGTTTCAGCATTAAGAAATTCAAGGTGATTCCCCAAGTTGTAAACGTCTGCTTCAAGTTTATTGATAGTTGTAGAATATTGGAACTAGCCTTTGTAAACTTCTCGTCTTGATTAGGGCGAGACCAGTTGCACCAATCAAATCCCTACAACAATATTAAGGTGTTAAATTGTCTTCCTATCAAAAGTCATGATACGAACATTTTAATGGATGTAAGGACATGTAAAACATTCTTTCCCTTAACATGTGTTTGGTCATGAAACTATATAGGGTTAATGCTTTAACCATAATGGGTTAGTTGGAACTAGTGCCATATTGGAGATATATTTGAGGAGTTGTGCAATTGAGTACGCACATCTTGAGAAAGAGAACTCAAATTGACTAGAATTTGCATGGAATGCAAATGGATGGGTTCCAACCATGGTTTTCTAATATGTCTTGACCTGCTATAGCGGGGGTCATAGTAGATGGGCTATGGATGTTACCTACTAAGGAAAATTGGTTTGACTAGGTTTTCATGAATTCGATAGATGTAGTTATTTGAATTTTAATAAAATAGTAAGAAATGTGTTTAATTAAAGACCTTATATTAAATGCATGTACATATACTAATGTCTGAATAACTTCTATCTTAAATCTAGGTTGAACAATGAATCTAAACATAAATCTTCACCCAATTCTTGATAATATGTTGATAGGGATCAATTTTGATGACTGGTTTAAAGCTCTTAGAAAGGAGCTTGAGAAGAGCAATTTGGATTATGTTTTGGATAATCCTAAATCAATTAATCCTGATGTTGAGGGTTCTATTCAATTAAAAGTGGATATCTTAAGCATAAGAACAATCTTTTGTGGTGTCACTCGTGATGCTTGAAACCATGACCTTTAAGCTTAAGAAGTAGCATGATGATATGAACCTAATATCTATGTTGATCTATCTTAGAGTGATTCATGAGGGCATGAAAAATTGAATGGAATAAAAATTGGAATTCTTCTGTATGTTTGGGAGAAATGATGGGATCCTAGCCACTAAGCGTTGCATAGAATACTTTGAGTAATCAAATAGGATGACTCAAATAGGAATTGAAAGAAATTCAGAGTTTGACATATAAACCATGATTGAAAATCTGTCTAATAATTATTCAACCTTTGTGAAAGATTATCTTATGTCAAGAAAGACTAGCAAAATATCTAAGTTTATTAAGAAACTTAGAAGTTTTGAAGATGGTCTGTTGGCAAGTAAGACTTGGGTCAAAGGTAAAGGTTTAAAACCTATTGTGAGTGGGGGACACGGAGTGGTGGGCCGAGAGCTAGCGGAATGAAAGGCGTGGTCCACCGGCATGTTTGAAAAAGAAGCACTAGGTTGAGGACCCGCAAAAAAAGGTTGAAAGAGAGAGAAAATGTTTTTAGATTGGTTCAAACCCGAATCTTCCATCTCTTAGTGTGGAGTCGCCACCTGGTTTAGCTCTTTCCAAGAATTGGAGTCTTGTGAGGCTTAACGTCCGGGGGACGGCCCACCAAGACACAGAGATTCGGGTTTGGAATAAATTGCTTATTTCTCATTGGATCACATTATATTACATCTACAGAAAACCGTATTCTCTTAGTTATGCATATTCGCACTTAGGTCATTTTTTTATTTTAAATGCATGATTCATGTATGGAAAAATAATAAACCATCCACAAAGCAGTAAGTAAATGCGGAAAATAAATGCGAAAAAATAAAGATTACAAGGCTTCCAAAAATCGGGGGATGCAACTGCCTGCTAATCTATTAATTACATTCCTAAAAAATATATGCAATACCCGAAGGAAAAATAAAATCCTAAACATACATCTAACCTACATTCACAAGGGTCAGTACAAGGGATATCACATATGTTCGATTTGATTTTAGCGAGGCCCGTGTGGCCTAATTAAAACATCAAAGATTTTAAAGTTGTTAATTTAAATAAAAATTGGTTCATTTTTATTTACATGTATGTTGGTCAATTTTATTAGTGAAAATGACCGCATGGTAAAAATGTGAGGCCTGTTATCTAGGAATTCTTTTTATTCCCTTCGTGGGGGTATTCTAATACATATCTTTACTAAATAAATAAAATAGAAAATTGAGATGAAGAGAATTATTACAACATTTACAATAATAAGGAATAAAATAATTCCTAGGTCCACAAATAAAAATTAGAAG
>CATIWQ010258216.1:0-22370 GCA_949673415.1 Euphorbia schlechtendalii | reverse complement strand
TCAAAAAATTTAAATTTGTCCCACCATTTCATGGATATCCTTCTGGTAAGCCAAGGAACAGCAATTTCATTGTGAGGGGCTTGAAAATATTCAGATTCATTTCTATAAGAAATGATGTAGTCCCATCTCAAGATCCAAGGGACTCTGTCAAGGACAGTGAAAAGAAGTCTAATTGTATTACAAATGCTATTTTCTTCAATGAATTGGTTAAAAACCTCTCAATGTTGCGCTCACCACTCCTCACAACCAGATTAAATCGGGTTAACCAACCGGTTCAACCAGTCAACCAACCGGTTCAACCAAAGTTAACCAGGGTCAACCTGCTCAACCATCCGAGTCAATCGGTTAAACCGATCAAAATTACCTATATAAGGCGTGATGCTACTCATAGTTCAGCATTCAAAAACATTCTCTGAAATCCTAGATAAAGAAAGAAGAGAGAGACGCTCTCAGTTTTCGGCCTCCTTCTCCGATCAGTAACTCCGACCACCATCTCCGATCACTCTCCGACCACCGTCTCCGGTCATTCTCCGAACACTTTTCCGGCCACCTCTCCGGCCTACTGTAAACGTCTAAAAGACGTAAGTCTTCTTTTTCTTTTTCATTTTCGGTTTTATGTTTTGATTTTTGTAAATTGTAATTAGTTTATATGATTATAAATATTATAATTAGATCTGTAAAATTTTATATCTGATTTATATTGTTCTTTATATATATATATATATAAATAGAAAAATTAATAAAGAAATTATTAATTAAGTCAAATTTCCCAAAGAAATATTTCTTTGGGCTATTTGGCCATTTCTGGAACCCCTTTGTAGGGGAATTCTTTTGAATTCCCCTTATAAATAGAGGGGTTTTTTTTGGATTGAGGATCGAAAAATTCAGAAAAAAAATAATTTTCTTCTTTACAATGACGGAGGAATTTTTTACAAAAAAAATAATTTTTTTTAGAGAAATAATTCTAACTTTTTCTACATTTCTTTTAAGATTTCTTTGATTATATTCGGATCCAAAAAACATTTGGATCCCGAATTTAATTATTTCAAATCATTTTTCTTCCATTTATTTTCACAAAAATCCTCAGATATTCTCAAGCCTAAAACAAATTTAGTGCCTGAGTCTGAATATTTTTAGGATTAAAATAACACATTTTCACAAATTAAATCAAAATGAACGAGGAGCACTCCCAAAAATCAAGCGGATTTGTCAACGTGGATTTGCACCAAAATGGTAAGCCTATGAGTTCCTAGAGTTGCTTCTTCTCGTGAATTTTTTATTTTATTCATCGTATTGACCTAGGATTTATTTTTATATTCTTTTATATAATTAAATTGTTTATTTTATTTAATTATATTATGTAAATTTTCTTCCTCCTTCTCTATCTTTTTAATTTATTTAATTGTGGAGTTTCTCCAATATACATGTTAGATTACTCCCACGAAGAGAATAAAAATTATTCTCGGATAACAGACCTCACATTTTTTCCATGCGATCATTTTCATTAAATAAAAATGTACAACATATGTGTTAATATAATAAATCATTTTATTTCTAAAACAAGAATTTTTAACCGCCGATATTTTAATTAGGCCAAATAAGGCTCCTCAAAATTAAATCGAGCATATGTGCAAATATTCATGTTGTACTATATACCATGTGCTAACCGTTGTGGATGCAGGTTAGATGTATGCATAGGTTTTATTTTCCTTCGGGGTATTGCAATTCAATTATTTTTTGGAATTGTAATTAATAGATTAGGCAGGCGGTTGCATCCCCCGAGGTTATGTAATTTTAATCTTTACTTTCTTGCATTTATTTATTGCTTTATGTGTGGTTTTATAACTTTCTGCATGCGCGTTAAATCATATATTACAAACTTAAAAACGACTTAAGTGTGAATATGCGCAATCAAGAAATACAGTTTTTTTATATATGTAATATAATGTGATCCCACGAGAAATAAGCAACTTATCCCAGACCCGGATCTCTGTGTCTTAGTAGGCCATCCCTCGGAAGTTAAGCCTCATAGGACTTTAATTCTTTGAAAGAGCTAATCCTGGTGGCAACTCTACACTAAGAGACGGCGGATTCGGGTTTAACCAATCTAAAAATGTTTTTTCTTTCTCTTTTAAACCTTCCAAGTCCCCGATCCGGTATATTTTATTTTCACCAAAACACTCCGGTGGACCGCGCCTTTGAATCGCGTGCTCTCGACCCACCCTTTCGTATTGTCAGCTCATAGTGACTACACTGAGGATATTTTCTTAAACTTTTTGCAAAAGGTTTTAGATTTTGAATAAGTGCCGAAAGTTGTTGATCACATTATTCCGTATTTTCTTAATTATGACATATTCATAATTTCACATTGTAATAGAGGGGATTGGCCTGTAAGTCTAAGGTACCCCATTACAGCAAAACTTTCTCTTGTACTAATCTGCCTCCCTGAGAAAAGATAGTACTTGAGCGAGTGGAGCACTTGTTGCCATATTGCATGTACCTCCCTCGTTAGAACCCATTTGGGGAGAGGCTTGGAGTGTATTTTAGTGCAACAAGAACCTTCTACATCAGCAACCCATTTCCAAACCTCATATAAATAAACCATAGGCATTTTCCCTAAGGTGTTACCCAACAAACGACATGCATTATATTTTTCTTACAAGTGCGCTCCTTAGTATCTGCATGGTACTAAGATGAACCAAACTTAGGATAGAGACTACCAAAAAACACTATGCATGGGAGTTGTAGAGTTGGAAGTTGCATGCTATGTGCTACGTGTTTACCACTTTCAATTTATCATTGTACAAATGTCATGCTAACCATGAATCTTAGTGTAGACACTTAAACGCACACACTCATAATGTTAATCGCTTGATGCCAAATTGGCATCACATATACTTAGGATTAGTTGACACTTGAGATCATGTCACCCTAGGATAACATGAACCAATTAGAGTTATGAAGCATCATTTAACTCTTTCAGTGAGATGTCTACTTAACATCCGACACTTAACCCACAAGGGGCAATAACATATTCAACACATTAACTATGAGATGTCTATTCGATATCTAACTCGTAGCCCACAAGGGGCAATAATATATCCTACAAATTGCCTATGAGATATCCACTCGACATCCAACTCATAGCCCACATAGGGAAATCACACATGCCACATAGCCCAAACAGGGAAAATACCAACGCAAATCATTTTTCCCACATCTCGTGGTGTCCCTGCTGACATCTGAACCTAAGCCGCTCGTGGCGAACTCTTTTTAAGTCTTACCTTACCAATCCTCAAGGGTATACGCCTAATACCCAAACCATTTGCCCACACAGGGTAATGATTCATGCATCACTGCATACCCTCAAATAATGATGATCACACAGGCATCCGAAACTCCGCCCTAATTGGGAAAAATAACCAAATCATTCATTTGATAGCAACATACGTTAGTTGTTTTCATTTTATTCTTATTAGGGTATGTCACATTGCTTACCCGAAATCAATTTTACCTATTCATTTCATGAGATATAGTCAGAGTGTGAAATCTCGAATTACGGACCTATTACCACACGGGTAACTTGGTCACCTCATTTACACCACTCATGCTATGATGTCACACAGACATCGTACAGATCTCAAATCCAACCCCAGATGTTGGATTTTCATTGTCACCTATTTTCATTTTATCTAATGACTAACCTATTTGTTTTAAATAGATTGATAAACATACTTTTTTATCTCGCATTATGGCACATTAATCCTTTGTGTATGCAGCCATAACATTAACACTTCACGCATTTTTCACATCATGAATCGCATCATGAATTTTACATGCATGGTTTGATTTTCTACTTGTGTATCGAAGGGGCTTACAAAAGGCCTACTCACCACTTGATCCACATTTCTCCAATCATGGCCAATCTGGAGGGGGTTTTGTATACTAACTCAAGTGAGGACTCAGGTTCCGATTCAGATTCAGTTCAACGTACGTCTTTCATAGCCAATCCACAAGAAAAAGGTGCGGGGAGGATCACCCTTTCCTTATGGGATAAAACTCTCAGCAGACACATTAGTCATCGGTGAGCGCTGAGATTACATCTTCCCTGACAGCATTTGCAAATAGTGAACAACTAGCATCGCTTATTTGCCAGCATGCCAGGAGGGTTCATGATGTGGTGTCCAACCTAGAGGCCACCCTTAATAGCGACGTCCCGACTAGTCAGCCTAGAGCATGGCGTCCTTCTACCTCTCATACGATACCCCCAACTCCTACTACCTTCTACCAGTTCAGGGTAGGATAAAATCATCTCAATCACAACCAACCTCAAATTGAAGCTGGGATATAACTTTACCAATCCTTTCCCAGAATCACTTCTTCCCGGGATAGCTTGGCCAACCAACTTTCACACCAGGGTATTTTTATCAAGAAAATGGCCCAAAAACTTATTCTTAATTGGTATATGTCAGTTGCCTCACAATTCCATGCTACCCCTCAATTGCCCAATTTTGCGGCATTTTCCTAGGGGCAATATGGCATTTATCCAAACATTGGGAATGCCATCCTCCAACAACTGGGCATGGTAGAATTGTGGTAATAGTTCTTGGCCACTCATGGCAGGCATCTCATGAATGCATAATCTGCACAGTCGAAAATCGGGGACGAAGATAGCTTTCCACCCAACTTTGTAATGCCTCAATTTGAGAAGTATGTGGGATCTGGAGACCCGCATGCTCACTTAGCACATTACTAGATGGTGATGAGGGCTTTAGAGGTCATTGAACGGATGATGGCTAAACTCTTCATCGTCACCTTGGGCCACCTAGTTGATGAATGGTATAGTTCACCTTCTGCTGAGCATAGCCTATGATTGGAATAGTCTTGCTCAAGCTATGATGGGACATTATGGTTTCAACACCAAAATGGAAACCATGATGGAACATGGAGGTTATAAGGCAAGAGCAGGGTGAGAGCTTTAAATCTTACTATGGGCGTTGAATGGCCACACAGGTCAGGCTTCAGGCTTGCTTAACTCTACCGGAGATGATAACCAAGCTTCTAGATGGCGCATTGCCATCATATAGAAATAAGTTTGGGTTAGACATCTTTTTAAGCTATCAAGGCGGATAGGATGGAGTAATTTGAATCCATAGGCAAATCTGTGGGACAATAGTAATAGAAGATAACCACATGATGATGAAATAAATTATCTTGTAACAACTTTTCCCACAAGGCTTTTGAACTGTTTTTGACTAAATCAAACTTTGTTTACTCACTTGATATTCTATTGATGACATCATGCATTCTCATAAGCATGTGCATAATGTTTTTAGCACATGTGACACATCATGTCATGAAATTAACTTGGGTATAAATGTATCTCCTACAATTACAACAAGTTCAAATGATTTGACTCTTGAGGAAAAGTGAGAGACAAACACATGTACTTAGACAACATATGATAGCATTGTGAGAGGATGACACGGAGCGATGGGCAGATAGCATGTGAAATGAGAGGCGCGGTCCACCGGGGTGTTTAAAAAAAAGTACCGGGTCGAGGACCCGGGAAAGGTTTGGTAGAGAAAACCAAAACATTTAGATCGGTTGAACCCAAATCCGCCGTCTCTTAGTGTGAAGTCACCACCTGGATTAGCTCTTTCCAGGAATTAGAGTCCTGTGAGGCTTAAAGTACGGGGGACGGCCCACTAAGACATAGAGATTCGGGGCTGGGATAAGTTGCTTAATTCTTATGTGATCACATTATATTACATCTATAGAAAATAGTATTTCTTAATTGCGCATATTGGTACTTACGTCATTTTTTGAGTTATTATGCATGAT
The DNA here is from genome assembly GCA_949673415.1 of Euphorbia schlechtendalii. Classification (NCBI taxonomy): domain Eukaryota; kingdom Viridiplantae; phylum Streptophyta; class Magnoliopsida; order Malpighiales; family Euphorbiaceae; genus Euphorbia; species Euphorbia schlechtendalii. The sequence goes on along the minus strand of CATIWQ010258216.1, from coordinate 16,526 downwards.
TCATGTATGTGCCAAAAGTAGTAAATCCATACACGAAGCGGTAAATAAATGCGGAAAAGTAAAGATTAAAGGTTACATAACCTCAAGGGGATGCAATCGCTCGCCTAATTTATTAATTACATTTCCCAAAAATAATATTTACAATACCCGAAGGAAAATAAAATCCTAGGCATACATCTAACCTGCATCCATATTTTTTAGCACGAGATATTGCACAATATTTACACATATATTTGATTTGATTTTGAGAAGGCCCGTGTGACCTAATTAAAACATCGATGGTTTAAAGTTCTTATTTTAAACAAAAATGGTTCATTTTTATTTACACATATGTTGGTCAATTTTTATTAGTGAAAATGATTGCATGGAAAAATGTGAGGCCTGTTATCTGGGAATAATTTGTATTCCCTTCGTGGGGGTATTCTAACATGAATTTCCATTAATACAAAAATTACAAATGAAGAAAGAAAACTACAACATTTACAATAATAATAAATAAAATAATTCCTAGGTCCACATATAAAATGGAAAGAAGAAGCAGCAGATGATGAGCATGGAATTCGTAGATCCAGGAACTCAAAGGCTTACCCTTTTGACTTGACTTCACTTCGGCGTATCCGTATAATCCCCGGGAGTGTTCCTCATTCATTTTGATTTAAGTTGTGGTTTGAATGGAAAATAAGTGTTTATTTATCTAAAAGATAATCAGACTCGGGCACTAAATTTGTTTTAGACCTGAGAATATCTGAGGATTTCTAGAAGAAGAAAATAATGGAGAAAATTTGGTTTGAAAATAATAAAGTTTGGAATCCAAACATGTTTTGGATCCAAAAATAATCAAAGAAAAAAAGTAAAGAAAATGTAGGAAAAGGCGGAATTATTTCTCTAGAAAAAATATTATTTTTGTAAAACTTTCTCTGTCGTAGTCGAGAGAAATCTATATTTTTGTAAATTTTTTCCGGTCCAGAATATAGAAAATTCCAAGTATTTATAGGAGAAATCTCGCAAATCCAAAAATGAGAATAAATTCTGACGAGGCTCCCTAGGAAAATTCTAGCGAGGCTAGCCAGAAATTCTGGCGAAGCTCCCTAGAAAATTCTGGCGAGGCTAGCCAGAAATTCTCGTGAGGCTCCCCAGAAAATTTTGACAAGCCTCCCCAGAAAATTCTGGCGAGGCTGTCTTGCTAGACTTCTGGAGAGGTCGGACCCCGATTCCGATATTTTTGTGATTTTTTATATATTTTTGTGTGTGTGTGTGTATATATATATATATATATATATATATATACATATATATTTAATTATATATATACAAATATTTTCTTAAAATAAATTATTTTGGACCCTTAAATATTTATTTATGTCCCTTAAAAATATTTTAAGCCTTTAAATTTTTACTTTGAGGCTTTTAAATATTTTCTATGATCCTAAATATTTATTTAGTGCCCCAAACACTATTTTTAATAAGGAGAACTCCCATTTGAAAGTCATCGGATAGTCAAAAATTGTGTGATCCAAGGATAAAAAATCCTGAAAAGCCGTCATCATCGAACGCGCGAGCTGGTACAAAATCCCGTGCTCATAGCTACCCCTCGTGTGATAATCATTGGTTGTATAACCAGTATGATCACACGAAATGGAGCAGAGGGATTGAGAATATACCTTACCGGTGCGGTTAGTGCCTTCTTTGCCCTCGATTAGTGATGACGTGGGCCTTACTTTCTGGTGCCGTGCCATCGTGGGATTGTCCATTTCTTTCTTCAAAATCCCTTGGTGCTTGATGCCCCTTGTGGGTGGGTCGACCATTTCTTTCTGCGGAGTCCCTGTTATAGTCGGTGACTATTTCCTTCTTTGGCTGCGATTATCATGTACCCCTTGGAATGATTGGGGATAGGTGCCTGAATCTATTTCAAAGGCGACCTTGAGTTTCCTTAGTCAGATTTTGACTTGTTTGCTGTGACAAGTCAAAGAAAAAGATAATGTTAATACATTTTATGATGAATGTTTTAATTATTTGATTTAGTTTATGCGAATCAAAATTTTTACCCCTTCAATCAAAAATTAATTCATGATAAATAAATAAGTTTAATGGAAATTCGAGGATGTCCCAAAGATTGCTCCATTATTTTAGGAGGCTTTTGTGATGTTGCAATGTTGACTTTAGGCTTGAGTGGGCCATCATCCTTCTTATGTTTGCAGGTTCCTCAAGTGAAGGTGAAGTTTAGTGGGACAGTGTTGCCCCGGTTTGGCATCGTCTTTACCTGTAAATGATGTGATGCGAATGTAATGTATGCATGATTTTATGCATGGACAATATTTATCACATGATGTATGTTTGTCTATTGTAGGTATTATGGGCTTCATTCATTGAATAGCCTTCTCTTGTACTGGTGCATAGTTACCCCTAGGATTTGCTTTGTTGGGGATTCCATGGATGACTTCCTCAAAGCGACGACCATGGATTCGTTGTATCAGATTCGAGTTCAGAGCTTGGAGCTGGTTTGAACCCGGGTTGTGTAGGCGATTATCACTTGGAAGCTATTTGCTTGAATTGTTGGAGGTATATAATGCAGAGTATCGTTCCGAGGAGGAGATGATGAACTTGAAATTTCTTTGGTTCTAATTTCTGCATAGATCGCCCTTGTGAGTTTTCAATCTATCGAACATTATCTTAATTTTTGCCTGGACTGCCCTTTCAGGTTTTCAATCTAGCAGACTTATTTTTCCTTTCTTTTATTTATTTTTATTTATTTTTTGATGTTTACTTGCGATATTCTACCATAGGCATGTAAGCAATCAAAATAAACATATGCAGAAAGATTCAGAAAAAATGACAATTCATTGATGAACTTAATAGGGGTATAAATGTTTCAAATGATTTGACTCTTACCATTGATTAGCCCTCTCAGGTTTTCTAAACAATGTGGTTCTCTTGATGTCCTAAGTTTTGCCTAAGCCGCCCTTTTCTGGTTTTCAACTCAGTGGACTATTCTTTTTCTATTTTGAAAAGAAACCTTAATTTTGCTCAACTAACCGAGTGTTAATTGATAAGCTAAATACAAATTTATTTTTTTTGTTCAAACCACTTTTTATTGATTTATTTCCTTCACCTATGTGTGATAGCAATTGTGTAAGACTTGGTTAATTTGGTAGATCGGTTGCCGTCCATGTCCACGACTTCAATTGTTGACTCGTTCAGCATTTCTGATATATTGGTTGGTACTCATGCTGCTTTGCTAGCTTGAGGTGTATTTGATGATGATTCTTGATTATCAAGGTTCCCTTTTTAAGTTCAATTATTCCCCAACGATGGGTGATATGTCAGAGATCAGATCTGACAGCTTGATTCCATCAATGGTGAACTATTTTTGTTCAATGACGTTCCCTTCATGGTGTGATGATCGGCCCGTAAGTGTTGGTGGGCTTGTAATGAAGTTGTTGACATGTTTAACGACTTGAATCCTTCTTTGTGTCTTTGACATTACGCCGGTGGTTTGACCTCAATTTGCTTTGTCGACATTTTAGCCTTATTCTAGCTTTGATCACTTTTATCTTTGTTTGACCGATTCAGTATTCGGTGAACGTTTCGTGCTTGGTGATTTGTCTGTCAATCTTCCATCTTTGTAGGATGAAGCAAATGCTATCATGCTTTGTCTAAGTACTTGTGTTCATCTCTCACTTTCTCTTAAGAGTCAAATCATTTGAATTTATTGTAATTGTGGGGAATCCATTTATATCCAAATTAATTTCATGATATGATATGTCACATTTGCTAAAAACATTATGTATATGCTTATGAGAATGCGTGATATCATTGATAGGATATCAAGCAACTAAACAAAGTTTAATTTACTCAAAAATTCAAAGGCCTCATGGGCAAAGTAGCTAAATGCTAATTTATTACATCATCATCTTTCGGTGCTAATGCCCCCTAAATGTATCCATAGATTCAAAGTGCTCTATCCTGTCAGCCTTCTCAAACACCTCTTGATAGCTCGAAAAGATGTCTAACTTAAACTTGTTCCTTTATGATGACAGGGCACCGTCCAGAAGCTTGGTTATCATCTCCGGTAGACTTAAGCGAGCCCGAAGCCTGACCTATGTGGCCATCCAACACGCATAGTAAGATTTGAAGCTCTCACCCTACTCTTGCCTTATAGCCTCTAGATGTTGCATTGTGGTTTCCATTTGAGAGTTGAAACCATAATGCCCCATCATAGCCTGAGTAAGGCTATTCCAATCAATAGCTATGTCTAATAGAAGGTGGCTGTACCATTCATTGACTGGGTGACCTAAGACGATGACAAAGAGCTTACCCATCATTCGTTTGTCGACCCTTAATGCCCTCATCACCGTCTGGTAATGCGTTAAGTGAGCGCGCAGGTCACCAGATCCCACATACTTTTCAAACTACGACATTGCGAAGTTTGGGGGTAAGTTATCTTGATCCCCGATCATTGGCTGTGTAGGGTATGTGTTCATTAGGTGGCCACCGTGAGTGGCCAATAATTGTTGTCACAATTTCGCCATGCCTGGTTATTAGAGGATGGCGCTCCCAGTGTTTAGATAGAAACCATATTGCCTCTGGGGATATGCCACAAAATTGGGCATTTGAGGTACCTGAAATTGTGAGGCCATTAATGTACTCCAACTAGGAATAGGCTGTTGGGTCATTCCTTGATAGAAAGGCTCTGGTGCAAATGTCGATTACCCAAGTTATCCTGGGAAGGATTGATTTTCGTTTAGCTAACTTTATGCTGCCCCAAACTGATAAAAGGCAGTAGGAGATGGGTGCACCGTATGAGAGGTGGAAGTTCCCCCTATTTTAGGCCAGCTAATTGGACCACCATTGTTAAGGGTGACCTCTAGGCTGGATATCACATTCTGAGCTCTCCCGGTGTGTTGGTGAATGAGCGTAGCTAGCTGATCACTATTTGCAAAGGCTGTTAAGGCAGCTGCAATCTCAGCGCTCACCGACGATTGATGTGTCTGCTAAGAGTTTTGTTCCGTAAGGGAAGGGTGATCCTCCTTCTCAACACCATCTTGTGGATTGGCCATAATCGACATACTTTGAATTGAATCTGAATCGAAACCCGAGTCCTCACTTGAGTCAGTGTACTAAACCCCTTCTAGATTAGCCACGATTGGAGAAACGCAAACCAGGCAGCGAGCAGGCCTCTTCCAAGCCCCCCTTTCATACACGAGCAAAAGATTAGATCGTGCATGTAAGATTCATGATGCTATTCATGATGTGAAAAATGCGTGAGATGTCAATGTTATGGCTGCATTCACAAGGGGTTAACGTGTCATGATGTGAGATAAATAATGTATTTGTCAATCCATTTGAAACAAACCAGTTAGTCCTTAGATAAAATATAAATAGGTGAAAATGAAAATTCAACATGTAGGGATGGATTTGAGATCTGTACGAGGTCTGTGTGACATCGTAACATGGATGGTGTAAATGAGGTGACCAAGTTACCCATGTGGTAATAGGTTAATATTTTGAGATTTTGCACTATCACTAGAACACATGAAAGGAATAGGTAAAATTTATTGATGGTAAGTAGTGTGACATACGCTAATGAAATGAGAATAACTACTGTATGTAGCTATCTAATGAATGATTTGGTTATTTTTCCCAATTAGGGCAAAGTTTTGGATGCCCTTATGGTCATCATTATTTAAGGGTATGTTGTTATGTACGAGTCATTACCCCGTGTGGGTCGATGGTTCGGGTATTAAGCATATACCCTTGAGGATTTGGTAAGGTTTTTGAAATGAGTTCGCCCCGTATGGGCTTAGGTTCAGATGTCAGCAAGGACTCACATGATGTAGGAAAAACTGGTTTTGGTAGGTATTTTCCCCGTTTGAGCTATGTGGCATGTGTGATTGCCCCTTGTGGGCTATGAGTTGGACATCTCAAAGATAATGTGTGGGATATATTATTTCCCCTTGTGGGCTAAGTGTCAGATGTCAAGTGGACATCACGTAGTAAAGGAAAGGTATGTTCACCCTATACAGGCTAATAGCTGGATGTCAAGTGGACATCTTGCTGAAAAAGGGTAAGTGATGTTTCATAATTCAAATTGGTTTCATGTTGTCCTAGGGTGACACGGTCTCAAGTGTCTACTAACCCTAAGTATGTGTGAGAAGATGTTATGTTACATCACATTAACATTATGAGTGTGTGCGTTTAAGTGTCTACACTAAGATTCGTGGTTAGCATGACATTTGTACAATAATAAGTACTTAGCACAGAGCGTGCAACATCCAAACTTCCAACCATACAACTCCCGCGCATAGGGTTTTGGCTAGTCTCTATCCCAAGTTTGGTTCATCTTAGTACCATGAAGATACTGAGGAGCGCACCTGCAAAAAATATAATGCATGGTCGTTCGTCAGGTAACACCCTAAGGAAAATGCCTATGGTTTATTTACATGTGGTTTGTAAATGGGTTGCTGATGTAGAAGGTTCTTGTTGCACTAGAATACACTCCAAGCCTCTCCCCAGATGGGTTCTAACGAAGGAGGTACATGCGATATGGCAACAAGTGCTCAACCCACTCAAGTACTATCTTTTCTCAAGGAGGCAGATTAGTACAAGAGAAAGCTTTGCAGTAGTAGGGGTACCTTAGACTTATGGGCTAATCCCTTCTATTGTAATGCAAATTTATGAATATGTCATCATTAAGAGAAAATGGAATAATGTGATCAATAATTTTTGGCACTTATCCAAAATCTAAAATCTTTGAAAAAATAAGTTTTTAGAAAAATCCCCAGCAGAGTCACCACTATGAGCGAACGACACAGAGCAATGGGCTGAGAGCGCATGAAATGAGAGGCGTGGTCCACTTGGGTGTTTAAAAAAAAGTACCGGGTGGGAGACCCGGGAAAGGTTTGTTAGAGAAAGCGAAAACATTTAGATCGGTCAAACCTGAATCCGCCATCTCTTAGTGTGGAGTCGCCACCTGGATTAGCTCTTTCCAGGAATTAGAGTCCTATGAGGCTTAACATCTGGGGAATGGCCCACTAAGACACAGAGATTCGGGTCTGGGATAATTTGTTTATTTCTTATGTGACATGTTATATTACATCTATAGAAAACCGTATTTCTTATTATGCATATTCGCACTTGCATCATTTTTTGAGTTATTATGCATGATTCACGTATGTGTGGAAAGTAGTAAATTCATGCACAAAATGGTAAATAAATGCAGAAAAGTAAAGATTAAAGGTTACATAACCTCGGGGGATGCAACCGCCTGCCTAATTTATTAATTACATTTCCCAAAATTAATATTTGCAATACTCGAAGGAAAGTAAAGTCCTAGGCATACATCTAACATGCATCCACAACGGTTAGCACGAGATATGACACAATATTTTACACATATGTTCGATTTGATTTTGAGAAGACCCGTGTGGCCTAATTAAAAAATCGATGGTTTAAAGTTCTTATTTTGAATAAAAATGGTTCATTTTTATTTACACATATGATGGTCCATTTCATTAGTGAAAATGATCGCATGGCAAAAAGTGAGGCCTGTTATCCGGGAATAATTTGCATTCCCTTCATGGGGGTATTCTAACATGAATTTCCACTAATAAAGAAACTACAGATGAAGAAAGAAAATTACAACATTTACAATAATAACAAATAAAATATTTCCTAGGTCCACATATAAAATGGAAAGAAGAAGCAGCAGATGATGAGCACGGAATTCGTAGTTCTAGGAACTCAAAGGCTTACCCTTTCAGCGTGAATCCACTTAGGCGTATCCGTATGATCCCCGAGAGAGTTACTCGTTCGTTTTGATTTAAGTTGTGGATTGAATGGAAAATAAGTGTTTATTTATCCAAAATATAATCAAACTCAGGCATTAAATTTGTTTCAGACCCGAGAATATCTGAGGATTTTTAGAAGAAGAAAATAATAGAAAAATTTGGTTTGAAAACAATAAAGTTTGGAATCCAAACGTGTTTTGGATCAAAAAATAATCAAAGAAAACAAGTAAAGAAAATGTGGGAAAAGCAGGAATTATTTCTCTAGAAAAAATATTATTTTTGTCAAAATTTCTCCATCGTTGTCGAGAGAAAACTATATTTTTGTGAATTTTTTCCGGTCTAGAATACAGAAAATTCCCGAGTATTTATAGGAAAAATCCCGCAAATCCAAAAATAGGAATAAATTCTGGAGAGGTTAGCCAAAAATTCTTGCGAGGCTCCCTAGAAAATTTTGACGAGCCTCCCTAGAAAATTCTAGTGAGGCTAGCCAGAAATTTTGGCTAGGCTCCCCAGAAAATTCTGACGAGACTGCCTTGCTAGACTTCTAGCGAGGCCGAACCCCGATTCCAGTATTTTTGTGATTTTTTATATTTATTGTATTTTTAATTATTTATTTTAATTAATATTTAAATATTATATATATATACACACAAATATTTTCTTAAAATAAAATGATTTAATTAAATTATTTTGGACCCTTAAATATTTATTTATATCCCTTAAAAATATTTTAAGCCTTTAAATTTTCACTTTGAGGCTTTTAAATATTTTCTATGGTCCTAAATATTTAGGGCCCCAAACATTATTTTTAATGAGGAGAACTCTCATTTGAAGTTCATCGGACGATCGAAAATTGTGTAATCCAAGGATAAAAAATCCCAAAAATCCATCATCATCGAACGCGCGAGCTGGTACAAAATTTTATGCTCACAAGCATTTGCTTCACCAAAGATGTAACATCAACAAAAAGATCTCCAAGCACGAAACGTCAAATGACTATTAAATTAGTCAAATGAAGGATCGAAGCTAGAATAAGGCCGAAATGAAGAAAATAACCTGCACAATGTCAAAGGCACAAAGAAGGGGTCAGACCATTGAGCGCGTCAATAACTCCTCACCACATTTGTGGGGTAATAAAGAAAAAGTAAAAAATGATTGAAGCCATAGAAAGAGGGAGTCAGATTGTTGAGCACGTCAACAACTCCATCACATGGCTCACCAACACTCATGGGTCGATCACTACATCAAGCTACACTTGACACACCCAATGGGTCTGAGGCCTCTATCATCAGAGTACAATTGAATTCATAAGGAAACGTTGATGATCAAGCACCAATACTCATCACCACATAAACCTCAAGCCAGCAAAGCGGCACGAGCACAAACCAATCGATCAGAAACATTGAACAAGATAACAACTGAAGCTGCGAACATGGACAACAATCGATCTATCAACCAAGTCTTGCACAATTGCTATCATGCATAGGTGAAAGAAATAAATCGGTAAAAAATAGTACAAATAAAAATAAATTTGTAACTAGCCTATCAATTAGCACTCCGCTAGTTGAGAAAAGTTAGGGCCTCTTTTCAAAAAGAATAGTCTGTTGAGTTGAAAACCCAAAAAGGGCAGCTCAGGAAAAACTTAGAACATCGAGAGAGAAGTAAAAATATTGGTAGAAAACCCGAAAGGGGTAATTAATGATAGAAGTCAAATCATTTTAAACATTTATACCCCTGTTAAGTTCATCAATGAATTGTCATTTTTTATGAATCTTTATGCATATGCTTATCTTGATTGCTTGCATGTCAATGGTAGAATGTCGCAAGTAAACATCCAAAAAATGAAAAAATAAAAATAAAAAAATGAGTCTGGTGAATTGAAAACCTAAAAGGGAGGTCCAGGAAAATATTAAGAGGAGGTTCGATAGATCAAAAACCCGTATGGGCGATCTATGAAAAAATTAGAACTAAAGATATATCAAGACCATCATCCTTGGAACGGTACGTTACATCCTATACCTCCAAACACTTCAAGCAAATAGCTTCCAAGTAATTGTCACCTACACAGTTCGGGTTCAAACCAGATCCAAGCTTTGAACTCGAATCTAATTCTACGAACCCATGGTTGTCACTTCAAGAGAGTCATCCATAGAATCCCAACGAGACAAATCCTAGGGGCACTCGGGCACCAACACAAGAGAAGGCTCTCCAATGAATGAAGCCCACAATACATCATGTGATAAATATTATCCATGCATTAAATCATGCATACATTACATGCGCATCACATCATTCACAGGAAAAAACGATGCCAAACTGGGGCAACATTATCCCGATAAATAAAGAACCTCCACCTCCACATGAGGAACCTATAAACAAGACAATGACCCATTCAAGTCTAAAGTCAATTCAAGCCCATTTAGCTTTTGTCCTAGCAACATTGCAATATCAACATCATCAAACCCTTCTAACACAAAGGAGCAGTCTTCGGGACATCCCTAAATTTTAATCAAACTCATTCCTTCCTCATGTTTTAATTTTTGATTGAAGGGGAAAAAAATTTTGCTTCGCATAAACTCAATCAAATAATTAAAACATGCATCACAAAATGTTTAAACATTACACCTTTATTCTCTGATTTGTAACAAGAAGCAAGTCAACAACTTATTAAGGAAATTCAAAGTACAACTGAAGAAAGAAACGATTATCTCGATGACTGAAGAAACAAACCATCTCATCCACCAACCGAAGAAAGAAACGGTTATCTTAATGCCTTTGAAATGGATTCAGGAACCCTACTTCGGTAGTTCCAACGGTCAAAACCAATCGAAGGTCAACTCTCAAGGGGCACACAATGACCACAACCGAAGAAAGAAAAGATTGGCGATTATCAAAGGGACACCGTAGAAAGAAACGGTCGATCCACCCACAAGGAGCACCAAGCACCTGGGCATTTCGAAGAAGGAAACGGACAACCTGTGAGGACACTAAGCCAGAAAGGAAGGCCCATATCATCACTAATCGGGGATAAAGAAATCACCAGCCGCACCGGTTAGGTATATTCTCAATCCCTCCGCTCCATTGCATGTGATCATACTGGTTATATAACAAGCGATGATCACACGAGGGGCAGCTGTGAGCACGGGATTTCGTACCAGCTCGCGCGTTCGATGATGACGGTGTTTTGAGAATTTCATCTTTGAATTACATAATTTTCGACCTTCCTATGATCTTCAAATGAGAGTTCTCCTCGTTAAAAATAATGTTTTATTCCCCTAAATAAATATTTAGGATCATAGACAATATTTAAAAGCCTCAAAGTGAAAATTTAAAAGCTTAAAATATTTTTAAGGGACATAAATAAATATTTAAGGGTCCAAAATAATTTAATTAAATTATTTTATTTTAAGAAAGTATATGTATATATTTTAAGAAAAATAAAGAGAAAATAAATTTGTATATATATAAGTGTATATATATAATATTTGAAAAAATAGAAAAAATAATAAAAAAATTTATTAATTAATCAAAATGGCCCAAAAAACTATATATCTTTCGGCCATTTAGGCGCCATTTCTGGCGAGCCCAGAAACCCTGTTATAGGGGGGGCTTAGTTTGTGTTTTAGGGGATCGAAAAATTCATAAAAAAAATAGTTTTCTCTTGACAACGACGGATTAATTTTTTACAAAAAAATAAAATGTTTCTAGAAATATAATTCCAACTTTTTCTACATTTCTTTTAAGATTTTTTTTATTCCGAATTTAATTATTTTCAATTCATTTTTCTTCCATTTATTTTCGCAAAAATCCATGGATATTCTCGGGCCTAAAACAAATTTAGTGCCCGAGTCTGAATATTTTTAGGATTAAAATAACACATTTTTTCAAATTAAATTAAAACGAACGAGGAGCACTCCCAAAATCAAGCGCATTGGTTGACGTGCATTCGCACCGAAAGGGTAAGCCTCTGAGTTCTTAGAGTTGCTTCTTCTCGTGAATTTTTTTGTTTTATTCGTCGTATTGACCTATGATTTATTTTTATATTTCTTTTATTTAATTAAATTGTTTGTTTTATTTAATTGTATTATGTAAATTATCTTCCTCCTCTATCTTTTTAATTTATTTAATTATGGAGTTTCTTCAATATACATGTTAGATTACCCCCACGAATGAAATAAAAATTATTCCCGGATAACAGACCTCACATTTTTGCCATGCGATCATTTTCATTAAATGAAAATGAACAAAATATGTGTTAATAAAATGAATCATTTTATTTCTAAAACAAGAATTTTTAATCACCGATATATTAATTAGGCCACACGGGCTTCTTCAAAATTAAATAAAGCATATGTGCAAATATTCATATTGTACTGTATACCATGTGCTAACCGTTGTGGATGCAGGTTAGATGCATGCCTAGGTTTTATTTTCCTTCGGGTATTGCAATTTCAATTATTTTTTTTGAATTGTAATTAATAGATTAGGCGGGCGGTTGCATCCCCTGAGGTTATGTAATTTTAATCTTTACTTTCTCGCATTTATTTATTGCTTTATGTATGGTTTTATCACTTTCCGCATGCGTGTTAAATTATACATTACAAACTTAAAACGACTTAAGTGCGAATATACACAATTAAGAAATACGGTTTTCTGTAGATGTAATATAATATCATCCAACAAGAAATAAGCAACTTATCCTGGACCTGAATCTCTATGTCTTAGTGGGCCTTCCCCAGACGTTAGCCTTACAGGACTTTAAATCCTGGAAAGAGCTAATCCAGGTGGCGACTCTACACTAAGAGATAGTAGATTCCGGTTTGACCAATCTAAAAATGTTTTCACCTTCTCTTTTAAACCTTCCAAGTCCTCGACCTAGTACATTTTATTTTCACCAAAACACCCCGGTGGACCACGCCTTTGAATCGCGCGCTCTCGACCCATCGCTCTATATCTTCCGCTCATAGAGAGGCTTTAATGCCTATATATAGGGAAAAGGGGGAGTGATAGACTCCCCCTAAAAATCTACATGGGATGGGATAAATCTCATCCCATGTCTAGCGGGTCAACCGCGTGGGTATAGGTACCCACGAGTTTACCACAATGCATGCTCTAGTGGGCTTGCCTTGTACCGCAAACTGTGGCTTGAGAGCCTTCCCGCAAGCCCATCTTGCAGGCTTGCGCATAGGCCGCGCAAGCACTGCCTATCGCGCGTGGGCTGCCACCGCTCGCTAGCAGCCCTCGAGCCCGTTTGCTCGTAGGGCTACCGCGCAGGCCCCCTTTTGAACAACCCGGGCTCATTTTGAAGCCCACTCGTAACGAGAAAAATCTCTGGCTTGCTTCATGCAACATTTCCCCAAAAGTCTCATAATGCCCTTTTAATTATTAATTTGGTTAAACTAATTAATAATTCTTCTCACTAATTTCACAGCTTGTATTTTTGTTACAAACCCAGTCCATAGGTTCTTTACATGGTCCGACAAAAACCCAATGTGTGTGACCTCATAAGATCCCAAAGTATAGAGCCGCTAGAGGTTAACCTAAACTTGGCTTCCTGTCTGGGAACCTTTAGGGAGGCTTATGATCCTTGATACTTGGAACATCATGTACCTGTGACTTGATCTAGTTCTGCAGTAGTGACCAATACAATACACTCTTTCCATCAGGTTAAGTACCGTCCAATTTATTGAGCTCAAATTAAGTGTTAGCTCATGTAATTGCCGTAGCTATCCTAGAATTAGACTTGTTCATGAAGAACACCACTCAACAATTTTGTATCTTTAATGATTAGAAACCCATTCCATCAATCATATACTCTGATTAGAGGTTTATGAGTGTGTCACTTCAACAAGGGGCCCTAAGGTACATCTCCATTATATTACTATATCAGGAGCGATGGTTCCCATCTTGATTACATAGCTTACCAACATGTGATCATCACTATATGATAAGTGTATATTTACACTTATTTTCATATTAATTTTATACACTAAACACTATAGTTTAAGTCATTTTTATACTTCATAAAAAAGATTTCACGTGGTATGTAGTTGTTTTTTATACAAATGTAGATACTAGGTAAATCTTGGGAGAAAAATGATCTAAAGTGGAATTCTATGAAAAAATAGTGAAAAAGGTGCAAAAAGATGCATGGAACTTAAAGATTTGGCTTAAGATCGAAGTTGTCAAAGATCGGTGAAGTTACAAGGAGAATTATGAAGAAAAATGAAATTCACGGTCATGACAATCATTCACGGCAGTGACTTGTTCTTCTTCGAAATAGAAAATTACCAATCAAAGATTCACGATCACGACTTGTATATCACGATCGTGACTTGGATGGTTTTCTTGTTTAATCTTCTTAACTACCAACTGCCAGATAAGGATGACAAATCGCAATCAACCACCATCAACTACCAATGAATAGACACCTATCAGAAATCAACCAATAATGAAAAGGTGCCTATCCATTTTAGATTAGATTGAAGCTTCTCAACCAATCACAATGAAGTGATGCAATCTTTCACCAACGGACACAACTCTTCGTTTGGATAGACACAACCCTTTGAACTCTATAAATAAGGCTCCAAACCTTACAATTTCATGGGAAAAAAGGGATTGCAGCATTAGAGTGCAATTATAAGGTTACGTATAGTGTGTGTAGATAGAGAATTCGCTACGTTCATAAGTGTTAGCTAGAAAATGTCTAAGTGATTCGAATCCTTGTTTCAATCACTAGATTTCTCTATATTCTCGAGCGATTGTTGTATAAGTGTACTTGCAAATCACTTATCAATAAAATTTTTCATTCATCAATATACATTTGTTCTATATTCGCAAAGAATAGCATCCTAGCAGAGGTTCTATATGAGCCGAGACCGAATTCAAAGCAAATGCAAGAATTGCGGGAATTGATGACTCTCATTAAAGAGTGGATATGGTTTGATCAACTTTAGCTTTCACTTGCATACCTTACAACTTTGCTTTGCTTTCTACTTATACTTTCTATTTTGAAGTTTATGATATGTCTATGTGTCATAATGCGTATTTCGTGCTAGGTCTTTTATGTTAATCAAGTTATATGCGTTGGGGTTAATTTTAAGAGTAGTTTTGGGGTTAACAATATCATGTATAATCACTGGATCTGTGATATAACGCTGTTTAGTGAGCTAACATTTTTGGAATGGTAACTTGCTAAATGTGGCTATGTGAGAGCGACCCGTACTAAGCATAGCATTGATGTTATCCAAGTTTATATAATAGTCTTATCTCGTTTGCGCTAGGTTTAGAAAAGTTATTTAATGTGTTGCTCTGCGGCGAATTATCGAACATCTGAGTATGTTAAACCGGTTTGTTAGATTAGCCTAGTGTGTCGTAACATCTTCGTTGATCTTACATGTTTTTTTGTTATACTTGTCTGTAGTGAAAATCTATTTATTTAGAGTCTCTAATCTATTACATCTATATCTGCTCAACTTTTCGTTCTAACTTCCTACCCAAAAATATTAATTCTATTTTTATTTCCTTATTTTTATCTTTCCTTTCCATATCTTTAAAACTGGTTCCTTCCCTGTGGGTTCGATATCTTTTAAAACTACATCGAAACTGTATACTTGCAGTTATCATCATTTTTCTATGTGTTAACAGGTATTGACAATACCTACATTTATTTGTGAACAAGTTTTTGGTGCAGTTATTAGCCAATAGTTCATGAGATTTTGGAACCACTATTGATTAAACTTATCAGTAGAAAAGTGGTGAACATTGGTAGTTAAGAAGATAAAAATACAAAACCCTCCAAGTCACGACCGCGATATGTATATCGCGACCGTGAATCTTTATTTGGCAGACTTCTATTTCTGAAGTGTACAAGTCGCGACCGGGAATGATTGTCGTGACCGTGAATTGAGTTTTTCTTTAGAATTCTTCTTGCAACTTCACCGATCTTTGATAGCTTCGATCCTAAGCCAAATCTTTAAGTCCCACGCATCTTTTTGCACCTTTTTCACTCTTTTTTTTCATAGAATTCCACTTTTGATCATTTTACTCCCAAGATTTACCTAGTATCTGCATTTGCATAAAAAACAACTACTTACCACGTGAAATCTTTTATATGAAGTATAAAAAGGACTTAAAATATAGTGTTTAGTGTATAAAATTAAATAGATATTAAGTGTAATTATACACTTATCAGGCACTTATCTATTCAGCTCTAACCCGTGTTTCAGACTGTTTTGGCGTAGAAATTTAAGAGAAGTGCGCCGTGAGAGGTGTGTTCAATTGAGGGGCTGGATAAGTCAGTCAAACGCGACAATTTAGGCAGATATAGGGACTGATTTGGATGGGCAGAATGATCGGGATCAGCTGGGTGAATGAGATTTGTTTTTGTCGGTGCAAGCGGATAGGTTGTGTTGGACAGACGGTGAGCAAAGTGGGTACTCAGCTGGTCGGTACTACACGCGGGTCTTAAGTTTGGTACATTGGGATTTGAGAGTTGATTTTAATACCATATGGAATACATGCCTTCCCTAGAAAATAAAATTTTTGGTTGGCTTGTTTGGCACGGGAGATTACGGACGAAGACTTTCCTTTTTTGTTGAGGTTGCATGGATCATTGTAGCTGCCCTTTTTGTGGTGAGAATGAATCAATGGAACATGCATTGTTTCATTGCTCGAAGGCCCGTCAAGTTTGGTGTGACATCTTCCGTATGCTTGGTGTAGTTGTCATTATACTGGAAA
>CATIWQ010258214.1:0-12080 GCA_949673415.1 Euphorbia schlechtendalii | reverse complement strand
ACTCGATACAAGTTGAGTCTCTAATATAGGATTTAAATACGTGTACGAATTCAATAGTTGCTAAATATGTCAAATGGTAGAAAAAAACAAATGTCGATTTTGTGAAATTATCATAAAATTAACTGTATATGCCCTTTTCTTTGGATTACCAACTAGCTAGGTTCTTGAGAAAGTTACACGATGTAATTTTTATCTGGCAACTCGAAGCTCTCTATGTAGAATTTGAACTGCTCATGCATGTTATTTGTACATAGAGTGCTACTGAATAGAAAAATGGGGGATGCAACTCAAATAAAGCATAAAATTAACGCTTATTAAAAGAACGAGGATCGATACCTCGCATCCCGTTATGTAAATTTTTAAAAGCAATATTTATAATTTTATTTACAACCTATTTGGGATGTCTCCTTATGAGAGTTTTCCGATCACATTTCAATTTAATATAAAATAGTTACTCCTAGTAGGTCAACAGTTTCCCATGATGGTTTGAATAGTTGGCTAATACTAGTAACTTACCACTCCCTCCGTCTACTAAATATTATCATTTTAGAGGGAAGATTTCTCTTTTTTGTTGTCATTTTGTGTTTCCAATATGCTTTTTCTCTAAGTTTTTCATTCCTACTCATATTAATTTGTTTAACTTTAAGATAACTGTAGTATAATCTTCAATAATAAGATGAGAAGACTATAAAAATCAATATTTAAACATATTTATGAAATCTTGAAAATAGAGTATGGCATTTATGAAATGGCAAATTAATAAATCATCTTATTCGATTAATTGTTATCTTAAAAACTGTGAATTAGTTAAAGCGAAAAATCGAGTAAGAACTATTTACAATAATTTACAATAAATTGAGTCATTGACATTGAAAATTGAAGCTTACACCGAATTACATTGCATGCAACGCATATAGTATATTGAATATTTTTTGCAATTAATTCGGTTTCGGTATACACGACAAATCTGAGTATTCCATTTCTTTGCATGGTTTTTTGTGGTCAAAGAAAGATTTCCAAGAATTAAACCACTACTAACACAGTTTGCTTATTTTATTTTAAAGTAAATAAAAAAATTCAGTTTGCATTTTTATTCTAAAAATATATTTAATAGTTTTAATTGCCTTTTTTCTTATATTTTTTTGCATCTCTAATTGTTGAATAACTAATAAAAGATTCTATATTGTGTACCCTTCATTTCAAATAAATATGGTTTAAAGTTAGGTAAGAAAGTCTATTAATACGACTAGGAGAGTTATAGTTATGTGGTTAAAAAAATAAAAAAAAATTCACCAATTAAGACAAAATACAAGTATTATTATTGTTTTTTTAAATTGTTTTTGCATATTAATTATTCTAATTGTTGTAATTATCACTGTTTGATAAATGGTTTGAGACATAAAATTAGATGAACTATAATTGCATAAATTAAACTCTTGACTATTATTGTCAACGTAGGCTGAATAAAAGAGTTTGGCCATTTATCGTGGGCCATGTTTTTTTAGCAGTTTAGAACGAGACATTATGTAAATAACTGAATAGAGGGAAAAAAATCAACTGTCCTCAATTCTGTGTCCTCTTCTTTGTCTTTCATTAAAAAATTATCAAATATCAACTTTTATTATATAAAAATTGAAAAAAATATGAGAGAGAAATTAATAATTATTATAATATAATAAAAGTTGACACTTTATAGTTTTTAAATGAAGGACAGAGAAGGGCACACGGAATTGGAACAGACGATTTTTTTTCGAAATAGAGTTATGGCTTCATGGGAAAATAATATGATCTCTGTTTCTTATAAATGAAAAATGGGTAATTTACATAAGTATGTTTCTAATAATTCATTTGGAAATTTTACCTTCTAAACTATTCTTATTTACATTTTTACATTCTTTTTTTTTTAAATCTAATTTCTTATCTTTTATTTATCTCACGAACCGTTTATTTTTTCAACATGCCGCTTTGGAATATTTTCTTCATCTTTATGTATTCCTTCAAAATAAGATCCATGATGCTATACTTTTTCCGAACTTTTTTTACCGATACATATTTATTTTATAGTTCTTTATAGTTGTCACATAGTTAAAACATACACTTAATTAAATACAAATAAATATAACACAACTATATCAGTTTGACATATTACAAGTAAACTATAGCAAAAATATAACATAATTACATCAATTTGAATTAACTATAAGATAACTATAAGATGCGATTTTGTTTTATTGAATGTATCTATAAGTAAACTACATGATAAATATAAGATAACTATAAAATACAATTTTGTTATATCAAAAATAAATTCAAATACAAAAAATAAATAAAAACACATCAATATAACTAACATGTTTACATTAATTATAAATACTATAAATAAAGTATAATAAAATCATGGTAAAAAAATACCAAAAATTACGTTATTTTGAAATAACTATAAGATAACTATAAAATCCGACGAGGTTATCACAAGGTGGTAGAAATGTAAATTCAAAACCTTTGACAATACACTTTTGACAATTAAATTAAATAATAGCCAAAAATGTAATTATTTATACTAAACATTATATTTTTGTGTATCTCCTAAAAAAATTGACATGCCAAAATGTAACAGTGTTAAAGTAAATAACAGATTGGACTGTATATAGTTATTTATTTGATATATTTGAATGTGAGAGACACTTTTTGTTATCTAATTGTAAATATATTACTTACATATAAAATTTAATGCACTTCTTCAAAAAAAATATGAAATTTAATGCATTTAACATATAACCACATGATATAAATACAACATAAATCATATTCATGTCAAATGTGTCGATTTGAGATAATTATTTTCTAATTATATTGCCTTCTCAGTTCCACTAAAATATTAAACATTCTCAATAGTTACTTAAGGATGAAAATAATGGCCATATTTTTGTGTATTATATTTAAGTCAAAATTTTCCTTTCTTATGTTGTGGCATAACATACTTAAAAGAAAAATACTTAACTAAATGCTGCATTCGAAAGAATTCACATTCCATCAAAATTCCTTTAGACTTTGATTGAGAGCAAGTTTTATAAGAATTATAAAGGAAAGAAAATAAAAGGATGGTAAATTATAGGATGGTATTTGATGGAATTATAAAGGATGTCGTGATATTGTTTGTGTTTGAAAGGAATTTATGGGTTTTTAAAAGAAATTAATTATTTTATAAATATAGTTTATTACTCAATTACATGTATACCCTGGATTCTTAATTTATTTTAATTTTAAAATTTAAATCAATTTGCTTTAACTTGTTAATTAGTCGGCGTTAAATTTAAAGCTCAAGCTGAAGCGAGAAATGAGAGCAGTAGCTTGTTGAAAAGAAAAAAGTAGGGCAGAGAATGGAAGCAGTCAGCTTTTCATACTCAAGATGGGATACATTTAAAAATAAAAAATAAAGAAAGGTTTCAATTGGAAACATAAAAAAAATATTATTTTCTCAAATTCGACCAGCGAAACTCAAATTCAGTAGAATGAAAGAAAATCAGAGTAAAAAGCTCTAACCATATACCATCTTTCAATTACTCTCCTTTATTTTACAATGAAATCTCAAACAAAGCTTAAAAAATTTTGCACTTACACGTGTAACCCTATAATCAGTTACAAAGTCAAACTGTAACTCAATTAATTCTATAAATTTGCACTTTCTTATCTAATCACTAAATTGAAACAAAATATTTCCAGAAAAACTATTTTCTTTTATGCGCCTATTCTAAGCAACCAAACAAATCCCACCGTACTACCGAATTTTCTTTTGTTAATATTTCAAATTAACCAATTCATCCTCTTATAAATAATTGACCAATTTCCAACCATCTTAAGAAGTGGTTAGTTAACTAATTAATCCAATAATGGAGGGACTAGAGAATGCAAGAATTTCAAGCAGAAGTAGAAGCAGAGGCAGCTGGAGAAGTCTGGAAAATGTATTTTCAGGCGGCCGGAACAACGCCGTAGATGAAGACGAAGAAGCACTGAAATGGGCAGCAATCGAGAAACTACCAACTTATGACAGATTAAGAACAAGCATTTTAGTCTCAATTGCGGACAACAATTGCGAACGTGATTTCAAGACAGGACATAAAGAAGTTGATGTAAGAAAGCTACAAGTTGATGACAGGCAAAGCTTCATTAGC
The DNA here is from genome assembly GCA_949673415.1 of Euphorbia schlechtendalii. NCBI lineage: Eukaryota > Viridiplantae > Streptophyta > Magnoliopsida > Malpighiales > Euphorbiaceae > Euphorbia > Euphorbia schlechtendalii. The sequence goes on along the minus strand of CATIWQ010258214.1, from coordinate 7,908 downwards.
ACAGTCTTTAAGGTTGCAGAGGAAGACAATGAAAAGTTCTTGAAAAAACTGAGACAGAGAATTGACAGGGTTGGGATTGAACTTCCAAAAGTTGAAGTTAGATTTCAGAATTTAACAGTGAAAGCAAATTGCTACATAGGAAGCAGAGCTCTCCCGACTCTGCTTAATTCTGCCAAAAATATAGCTGAATCAGGACTTGGTTTGCTTGGACTTAATTTTGCCAAGAAAACCAAGTTCACAATCCTTAAAGATGCATCTGGAATCATTCAATCATCAAGGTACAAGTAAAACGGTTTAAAAACATGTTCTCACATACTTTTAAGCAAGCTGAAACCATAACCCGAAACTCGGGTTAACAAATTACTAATGTTTTTTTGTGGTGCAGGATGGCACTACTGTTAGGTCCACCGTCTTCAGGAAAAACAACGTTATTGTTAGCACTGGCCGGAAAATTGGACCCAACATTACAGGTTAGTGGAGAGATAACATACAATGGGTATAAAATGAATGAATTTGTGCCCAGGAAGACTTCTGCTTATATCAGCCAAGATGATGTTCATGTTGGAGTTATGACTGTTAAGGAAACTCTAGACTTCTCTGCTAGATGCCAAGGTGTTGGCACTCGATACGGTAACTGTCATTGTTTATGGTTTAAAATTGAATGTAATTACAGATTTGGTGATTTAATAGTGTAATTGTGGCATTTTTATATATGTAGAGCTTCTTGCTGAGCTTGCCAGAAGAGAACAACATGCAGGGTTATATCCAGAGCCTGAAGTGGATCTCTTCATGAAGGTAAATATTGTTATAGTCCGCCTTATTCCATTCTATTTCGCGAGTAATTATTAGATTTTCAGGCAACTGCAATTGAAGGAGTTGAAAGCAGTCTGATTACGGACTACACTCTCAAAGTAAGTTGGAAATGGTAATTTGGTTTTTCACATCCGGTTATCGATGAATTGTTGAATTTGGGTTAATGTTGAAAAATGAAACAGATTTTAGGGCTGGATATATGCAAGGACACAATAGTAGGTGATGAAATGCTGCGAGGCATTTCTGGAGGTCAAAAGAAGAGAGTCACTACAGGTCTACTTTCTCTCACTCTAGCTTTATTTATCATTATCACAAATAAAATTTTTAGAATTAGTTATCAAATTTCCAAGGAAAATAAGGAGGCCAAAAAGGAATTCAACAAAAACAGCAACATAAGCTCAACCGTATTCAATTGTCAAAATAAAGAGCTAATCCTTTGAAACACATTGAACATCAAAGCCCACCAACCAACCTCCTTATCGCCAATTAACAAAACGATGAAATTGGTTAGAGTTTCAATTTCCAATCAAAGAACTCTGAATTTCTATTTTCAACAAACTCCATGTATATCTTCTAAGCGTTCACATGCAAAATTAGATTAACCCGTTAAGGACTACTAAACTTATTCACTTAGCTTAACACAGACCAGCAAAGATCAAATGTACAAATTGAAGAAATATTGATATATTAAGCAAAAGAATTATCTCTATTATACTGAAAATTGATTAGAATGAAAATGGCCTTTTTTTTATCTTCCTTTCAACTTTTAGTATTCTCAATACATTTACGCTAACATATTTTTTTTAAATCACATAATTTTTCTAGTATTCCAGTATCTTTATAATGCAAATGTTTATCATAGTTTTAAAATAATATGAAATATTTTTATGTATTATACATAATAAATCAATGAAGTAATAAAAAAAATAGAAAACAATGAATAGATTTTATTAGAGTAAAGTTAGAAATTCTGATATCATCAAATGAAAAAGTTTCCATGAAATTTGTAGACGATCTAAAAATGTATGATTTGTTATATGCTGAAAAAACAAACAGGGGAGATGATAGTCGGGCCCACAAAAACACTATTCATGGATGAGATATCAACGGGTCTAGATAGCTCCACAACGTATCAAATCGTGAAGTGCCTGCAGCAGATTGTGCACCTTACCCAGGGCACTGTATTGATGTCCCTACTGCAGCCAGCTCCTGAGACGTTTGATCTTTTTGATGATATTATCCTCTTATCGGAGGGCCAGATTGTGTATCAAGGCCCACGAGTCCACGTCCTTGATTTCTTTGAAAACTGTGGGTTTCGCTGCCCTGAAAGAAAGGGCACCGCCGATTTCCTACAAGAGGTAAGCCTCCTCACCATTCTCATTTATTTTAACCAAGCCTCAACACTTCACCATTCGCGGGTCTAGGTTGATATCCCTCAAGAGTGATCGGTCAGTCTTCGAGTGCTCATGGGTCCTGCAAAATAAGTCTCCAGCCGGAAGTGTTTCCGGCGAAGACCCTCCGACGCTCAAGTTAGATGTCTGAGAAGGGTGATTTCAGTGTGTTCTTAGAGTAATAGTTACCTTTACAGTGGGAGATCGTCTTGCTACTTATAGGGTTACATGTAATGATGATTTGCGGGACCCGCCTGCAACCTATGCACTTGTGGCAAGCCGCTTGGGAGTCTTTTTAGCCGTCGTAGCATTAAATGGTTCGTCCCTACCAGTCAGAGTTGCATTTAATGTGACAGAGGAGGGAGAGGAAGTGAGCCGGATCAGCATGGGGTACTGCTGATGGTATGTCGGCTCAAGCGCGGTGGGTAGCTCTGAAGGCCTTTTATCGGCGGATTTTGTCTTTGTCTAAGTGTGCTGCTAAAAAGGTATCGGCGCGTGTTTGTACCGAGGCCAAGTTTGAATGTGATCTTGCCCTTGGATCAAGGTGCATCCATTTGGGCCTTTAATGGGCCTTGATATCATAGGTGTAGGCTCAGTTCCGCCCAAACTTATTTTTACGAGTCAAAACTGATAATTTAATTTTTATGAAACACAATGGTAACTACATATTTATTGGTTATACATACATACATAGATGTATGCATACATGTTTTTTATGAATTTAGTTTTACAATATTTTGGAATCTGTAATGTACGTGATAAAATTACAAATTATATTTGAAATATTAGTTTTTCATAATACATGATGAAAATGCATTTTTGGTAGCTTGTTTTAACTCATCTTCCTCATATGATGTGGCACCTATACGTCATCATTAATTGTAGACAATGTCTATTTGATTGTCTATATATTTTAAAATGCAATAGACAATCTACTATTCTTATCTTATAAATAAATATTATCTATTTTTAAAAACTATTGTCATATTATCAAAAGCAAATTCTATTTCACATGATACCTAGATTTGGAATCTACAAGTTACCAAAGATGTTCTTAGTTCTCTACTTAAAAATCCCGTAGACAGCAATAGTTAGGAACCAATATAAAGCCCAAAATACAGTTTCTGCTCAGTAGCCTTTTATGACCCATCCAAACTAACCAAACCCAATTTCATTTCTATTCGTAGTTATGAGCGATTAAATTCAATTATGACCTCTAATCAGACTTCATTTTTAACGGTTATGATTAATGACATGGTAACAACTAAAATTCAATCATGATCGTTAAAATTGAATGAATGGTTAAGATTAATTGAAATCTACAAATGTACCGCCTATCAAAAGTATATCTTTATCAACTTCATTCAATGATACTTGATACTTTTTGTCGCAATAATAACAGGTTACTTCAAGAAAAGACCAAGAACAATACTGGGCAGACAGAAACAAACCATACAGATACATATCAGTTCCTGAATTTGTACAAAAGTTCAAAAAATTCCATGTAGGAACACACCTTAATTACAATCTATCAATCCCATTTGACAAATCCAAAAGCCACAGAGCAGCTCTTGTATTCACAAAATACTCAGTTCCAACAATGGACCTATTCAAAGCTTGCTGGGACAAAGAATGGCTACTTATCAAAAGAAACGCTTTCGTTTACATATCTAAAGCTCTCCAACTAATCATCGTTGCTTTCATTGTCTCAACTGTGTTCTTAAAGACAACCATGCGTACAAGAAATGAAGATGATGGTGCACTTTACATCGGTGCCCTTACATTCACTGTTATACACAACATGTTCAATGGTTACGCTGAGCTGTCGCTTATGATATCGCGGCTTCCCATGTTTTACAAGCAAAGGGACCTTCTTTTTCACCCTGTTTGGACTTTCACTCTCCCAACTTACCTCTTGAGAGTTCCTATTTCTATTATTGAGTCCACTGTTTGGGTTGTTATTTCCTATTTTACTATAGGATTCGACCCTCAAGCTAGCCGGTTTTTCAAGCACTTGGTTCTGGTTTTTCTGATACAACAAATGGCAGAAGGGATTTTCAGGCTTATAGCTGGATTATGCAGGACTATGATCGTAGCAAACACGGGTGGTGCTTTAGTTCTCCTCCTTATTTTCATGCTTGGAGGCTTCATCCTGCCCAAAGGTTAGTTCAGGAAACAATATTTTGAATATTATGTCCCTTAAATTGAAAATTGAAATATGAATGCATTTGTGACAGATGAAATTCCGCGAGGGTGGGCGTGGGCCTATTGGCTTTCGCCTATAACATACGGTCATAATTCTATCACTGTGAACGAGATGTTTTCCTCGAGATGGATGGACAAATTGGTATGTAACAAATTGACAAAAAAAAGTTCAGAATTAGTAGTTATTGATCATATTCTGATTATGTTGCAGGCTTCAGACAATGTTACTAGACTCGGTGTGGCTGTACTTAAGAACTTTGATATTTTCCCTGATGAGAACTGGTATTGGATCGGTGCAGTTGTTCTTTTGGGGTTCACACTTCTCTTCAATGTCCTTTTCACCTTTTCTCTCATGTACTTAAGCCGTAAGTTGTTTTTAGCAGTTTTGAATATATGTATGATCGTAGTTTCATAAGCATTTAACGGCTGGTGATGTTGTTGCTTCATGTTATAGCTCCTGGAAAGAAACAGGCTATCATATCCAAAGAAACTTCAAGCAATAACTCATGCTCAATAGATGAACTGAACAGCAATGCTGATAAAAGAGTCAAAAAGGGAATGGTTATGCCTTTCACTCCTCTAGCTATGTCGTTCGACCAGGTCGACTATTATGTGGACATGCCCACTGTAAGGATACTTTTTTTGCCCACTTTGCGTCGAAAACAGTATCGACATTTACAGTGTAGTTGAAGTTGCTTGGTAACGGTGATAGGAAATGAAGAATCAAGGGGTTGCAGAGTCGAGGCTACAACTGCTTCGAGGAGTTACGGGAACTTTTAGGCCTGGAGTCCTAACAGCATTAATGGGAGTCAGTGGGGCTGGAAAGACAACATTGATGGATGTTTTAGCAGGACGAAAGACAGGTGGATATATCGAAGGCGACATTCGAATTTCAGGATTCCCCAAGAAACAAGAAACTTTCGCGAGAATTTCAGGATACTGCGAACAGAATGACATTCACTCTCCCCAAGTCACAGTTCAAGAATCCTTAATTTACTCGGCTTTCCTTCGCCTGCCAAAAGAAGTCACCAAACAAGAAAAGATGGTAACTTTAATATATACTTATATATCCAAGGCAAAGGCCGGTTCCGACATTTCAAGGACCCTAGACGAAATAAGAATTATGGGCCCTTTGATTTAAATTCTTTTACGTAAAATGGAGCTCCATAAATACTTTTCATATTAGGTTATATATTTGACTAATTTACATGAATTCATAAAACATTTTAAAGCTTTATATATACATATAAATGTAAAAAATTTTGGGCCCCTCTTAATCGTCGCACTCTTGGCCTATGCTCAGAACCGGCACTGCTTATATCACTTATCATAAACAATATAAGGGTCAATTGAAGTTGTGAGATTTTGTGTTATCCAGGGATTTGTTGATGAAGTGATGCAATTGGTCGAGCTAGAAAACATAAAAGACGGAATAGTTGGGCTCCCGGGGGTTACGGGATTGTCGACGGAGCAGCGAAAGAGGCTGACAATAGCGGTGGAGCTTGTTGCTAATCCTTCAATCATTTTCATGGATGAACCAACTTCGGGACTTGATGCAAGAGCGGCAGCGATCGTCATGAGGACTGTTAGAAACACGGTCGACACGGGAAGAACTGTTGTGTGTACAATCCATCAGCCTAGCATCGACATCCTCGAAGCTTTTGACGAGTTGCTACTTATGAAGAGAGGCGGACAAGTTATCTACTTAGGTCCGCTAGGCCGCAACTCTCACAAGATCATCGAATACTTCGAAGTAATCTTAAGCTTTTCATCTGTTTTTTAATTTAAACAACTTGTGCATTTTCTGTTACGATTGTAGTAAATGCAGGCGATTCCTGGAGTGGCTAAAATCAAAGAGAAGTACAATCCCGCAACATGGATGTTAGAAGTGAGCTCAATGGGAGCCGAAATCCTGCTCGGGATTGACTTCGCAGAATACTACAAATCATCTTCTTTATATGAGTATGTGAAAAAAACTATCACTTTTTTAAAATATGGAATATTCGCCAAACAGATGTACTAAGTTCTAACACACCTTATATGAATAGGAGAAACAAAGCATTGGTGAAGGAATTGAGCAAACCGCCACCCGGGGCAAGTGATCTTTATTTTGGGACCAAATACTCTCAATCTACATGGGGACAGTTCAAATCTTGCTTGTGGAAACAATGGTGGACTTACTGGAGAAGTCCTGATTATAATCTTGTTAGATTTTTCTTCACCTTAGTTACTGCGCTTTTCGTCGGAACTATTTTCTGGAGAGTTGGCACTCGAAGGTAATTGCGACACATAACGATATATCTTTCATTTTCACAAAACTTTGGTTTATATTTTACATTGATTCAGAGAAACTGCAAATGATCTGACTGTGATCATTGGAGCAATGTACGCGTCGGTGTTTTTTATCGGCGTTAACAACTGCTCAACTGTACAACCGTTAGTAACAATCGAACGAAGCGTGTTTTATCGCGAAAGGGCAGCTGGGATGTACTCTGCATTGTCATATGCACTTGCACAGGTCACTTGCAATTTACAAAACTTGCTCTTTTTAATCTGTTTTTCAGTTTTTTCAAAAAAAATTCCGCAAAACTAAGCTTATATGGCTTGCAGGTTATATCTGAACTGCCATATGTATTAGTACAAACAACGTATTACACAGTAATTGTGTATGCAATGGTGGCATTTGAATGGACTGCCGCGAAATTCTTCTGGTTCTATTTTACCTCTTTCTTGTCTTTCCTTTACTTCACATACTACGGAATGATGACTGCTTCGCTTTCACCAAACCTGCAAGTAGCCGCGATATTCGCTGCCGCTTTTTACGCACTCTTCAATCTTTTCTCGGGATTCTTCATCCCAAGACCGGTATGTGGTTAATATTATATATTATATAACTTCTGGCAATTTCATACAATTAATAACATTGAGAATGGGACTTGTCATGAAATTTTTCAGAAAATTCCGAAATGGTGGGTGTGGTACTATTGGATATGTCCAGTAGCATGGACAGTGTACGGACTGATCGTTTCGCAGTATCGAGATGTGGAAGACACTATTAAAGCACCAGGAATGGTGCCTGATCCTACTGTTAAATGGTACATAATGCATCATTTCGGGTACGACCCGGATTTCATGGGAGTAGTAGCAGGAGTTTTAGTTGCATTTACTCTTTTTTTTGCATTTATGTACGCTTTCTGCATTAAATTTCTCAACTTCCAAACTAGATAGATGGTAATATTTTTGACTTTTGTAGTCCAGTTGGAGCTGTAGATACATAATGAAGCCATCAGGAATTTTAATACATGAATCGATAGCTGAAATGAAAGATAATGCTTTTACATGGACAGAAATTTGATTAACAGCTTAATTTATTGATTTCTGTCACTTTGTTTACGTGCTAATTAACATGCCATCATGTTATCTAAGAGAGATTCTATGCTATGCAATATATTGACCGGGGAGTGTCAGCCGCATATATGGGCATCATTAGTTTTATATT
>CATIWQ010258179.1:0-10336 GCA_949673415.1 Euphorbia schlechtendalii | reverse complement strand
ATAAATAAAAATATTATTATATTATAATTACATTAATACTATTATTATATCAATAACACTAGTAATTATTACTATTTAAAAATTATTTTTACTATATTTATAATCAATATTAACCACATTAAATAATAATTATTTTTCTATATTAATATTTTTATTATTGTTCTTCTTTTTATTATTTATTACTATTAATTTTTATTAAAGATTAATTAAAATAATCATTATTAAAATTAAAATTTATGGACCTGAACTGAACTTAATAGACCTTAACTGAACTGAACTTAACTGAACTTAATTGAACTGAACTTAACTGAACTTAATGGACCTGAACTGAACTGAACTTAACTGAACTGAACTTAACTTAACTGAACTGAACTGAACTTAACCAAATTGAAGGTGAAGAAAACAGGACCTAAATTGACATTCCATTATAATGGTTTTAAGGACTTAAACCAAGACCAAACTTGTTTGGGCTCGACTGGAAAATGAAAATGATCGAACTGACTCGACTCGAACTCATCAAGTTTAGAATATTTTAAGTGGTCTTGAGTTCATGAAAAATCGTCTGGAATTCACAAGCTTGCTTTTTCTTACTATTGAGATGAATTATTCAAAGTTCTTGTTTTTTTTTATTTCATCAAACTATAATTATTTCTTAAGTAACATTTTATTATAAACATTACGTTGCGTATGAGATTTTATTATATAAAATTATGAATCTAGTTAAGGCAAGAATAAATGAAGAAAATACCAATTATATTAATTATTCAGAATTTCGCTATCAAAGAAATAGAAAAAATAAAGAATGAATCAGGACAAAATCTATTCTATTAATTGTTCATAATTGCGGTATCTAGCATTTATGGTGCAATTAGTTTTACAAGACAATAAAATTATGGTTTTCAGAACCGGACCGATCATTGAACCGATCAAAAGGGTGGTTCATGAATTTAAAGTTCAACCAGATTAAATCGGTTGTCGAATCGGATTTTCTAAAAATTAAAAAAATATTATTTAAATAACATATGATGAATTTATTTACACAATACATTAAATAAATAAAGTAAATACTTAATTTAAAACTAAGTAAAAATTTTATATAGATATTATAAAAGAAATATAATACAAATATGTATCAAATAAGTGTTGTAGTTGAGTCGTAGACATAATAGATAACAAGCTGAAGGTCATGAGTTCGATTCCTGCCTATTGCAAAAAATTTAAAAAAATCATTTTTAACATGTATAAGTGAACCGGCCGGTTGGAGCAACCGGTTTTCGGTTCAACCGGGACCTACCGGCCGGTTCAACTGATCAACGTCCGGTCTTTGACCAGACTTTGAACCGGGTGAAAACCGACCGGATCAGTGGCCGGTTCCGGTCAGACCCTGTCCGACCAGCCGGTCCGGTCTAGTTTTCAAAACCATGATAATTAGCATTATTAAGATAATAAAATTTTTGTTTGCTAAATTCCTAAATTACATAAACTATATGAGGCAATAGGTAATCAAAGTGAAATATATTCTGTAAGGCAATAAAATCTAAAGTCACCAATTTAAAAAAAAAAATTCATACTTTTCCAAATATATTATTATATTACTGTTTACCTCGGTGTACTTTACATCAATCGAATTATTATACTCTCTCCGTCTATTAAATATTGTCATTTTAGAAAGATTTTGAAGTCTATTTTTTATTGTCATTTTGTATTTTCAATGTATTTTTTCTCTAAATTTTCCAATTCTACCCCTATTAATTTATTCAACTTTCAAGATAACCAACCATATTTTAATCTACAATAACAAGATGAGAAAAGTATAAAAATCAACATTTAAACATATTAATGAAGTCTTGAAAATAAAATATGACATTTATGAAAGTGTAAATTAGTAAATCACCTCATTCGGTTAATTGTTATCTTAAAAACAGTGAATTAGTTAAAAAGATAATATTTAGTAGACGAAGGGAGTATCACTTTGTGAGTTATTATGTCATTGTTTTGTATATAATTACCGGAATATGTATTTATAACAAACTCACTCTTGTGATTTTTACATGCAAGTTTCTTTTCTCGACAATGTAGAAGGATACTTTATTAAATGATATGAAACTCGGTTACAAGTTGAATCAAACGTGGATAAGAAATGATCTAAATGCCTCTTACATGTTGAAAAGGTTGTTGCTATAACAATAAATTGCGCTTGGAGTAGTACACGATAGAAGTATCTATAAAGACTGAGAAATGTGATTGAAATGTATATTTTCTGATGATTTTTACGGTAGTTACATGACCTTTTTTATAGGGAAAATTTATAAATGGGCTGAAAGTTAGGAATAATTTCAGCTCAAGTTTTGTGTCCTAACTTATTTGACCAATTAAATTTCATATTTACTTTCTATACGCTCCAAAATTATATTTTCATCTCCCTTACCTTCTATGCTTGTTTTTCAATTTTATTATCTTATTTCACCATTATCTCTAAAATTGTTCATTATTTTGACATGATGCTTTAGAGTTTATTGTTCGTCTCATTTTTATCTTCGAAACGTTATCCATTATGATATACTTTTTCGAAAATATTTTTTCAACGGTTTGATATCTGGTAAGAAATTGGTATCTAAGTGTTATGTAACTAGTAGGAAGAACAAGTTGTGTCAATTTTGTTATGAAAGTATGGTACTTAACACAAATACATGTCAAAAGTTTATCTCCATAGCAATAAACAAATAACTATAATCTTAAAAGTAATGAAAATGCATTAGAAAATTATTACAACATGTAAAAAAGAATTCTACAAAGTATTAAATAAAAAACAGTAGGAATCTGATATGTAACTGGTATGAAGAACAAAAAATGTCAAAACTAGTAAGAAAGTGGTAGGAAACTGGTATGAAGAACAAATTATGTTAAATTAATCTTGAAAATTAATTAAAATACCTTAGAAATTGATTAGAACATGTAAGATAAAACTATTGAATCAAAACAGTAGGAAATTAGTATGTAAATTGTATAAAACTGGTATTGAAATTAAAACAGTAGGAATCTGGTATCTAACTGGTATATAACTAGTATGAAAAATAAAAAATGCCAAAATTAGTAAGAAAGTGGTAGGAAACTGGTATGAAGAATAAGTTATGTCAAATTAATCTTGAAAATTAATTAAAATGCCTTAAAAAGTGATTAGAAAATGTAAGATAAAACTATTGAATCAAAACAGTAGGAAACGAGTATGTAAATGGTATAAAACTGGTATTGAAATTAAAACAGTAGGGATCTAGTTTCTAACTGGTATGTAACTTGTATGAAGAACAAAAAATGTCAAAACTAGTAAGAAAGTGGTAGGAAATTGGTATGAAGAACAAATTATGTCAAATTAATCTTGAAAATTAATTAAAATGCCTTAGAAAGTGATTAGAACATATAAGATAAAACTATTGAATCAAAACAGTAGGAAACTAGTATGTAAATTGTATAAAATTAGTATTGAAAATAAAACAGTAGCAATCTGGTATCTAACTGATATGTAACTGGCATGAAGAACAAAAAATGTCAAAACTAGTAAGAAAGTGGTAGAAAACTGATATGAAGAACAAGTTATGTCAAATTAATCTTGAAAATTAATTAAAATGCCTTAGAAAGTGATTAGAACATGTAAGATAAAACTATTGAATCCAAATAGTAGGAAACTAGTATGTAAATGGTATAAAACTGGTATTGAAATTAAAATAGTAGAAATCTGGTATCTAACTAGTATGTAACTGGTATGAAGAACAAAAAATGTCAAAACTAATAAGAAGGTGGTAGGAAATTGGTATGAAGAACAAATTATGTCAAATTAATATTGAAAATTAATTAAAATGCCTTAGAAAGTGATTAGAACATGTAAGATAAAATTATTGAATTAAAACAATAGAAAACTAGTATGTAAATGGTATAAAACTGATATTGAAATTAAAACAGTAGAAATCTAGTATCTAACTGGTATGAAGAATAAAAAATTTTAGAATCTGGTAGGTAACTGGTATCTAACTGGTATGAAGAACAAGTTATGTTAAATTAATCTTGAAAAGTGATGAAAATGCATTAGAAAGTAATCTAAACATGTAAGATAATTAATTACAACTAATCAGCTAATTTAAGTTCAAGAATACTTTAAAGAGCAGGCTTCCAAGACCAATGAAAATGATAAAAATCAGATTAGTAGATGAATTTACAATTGTATAATTGCATTTATACAGCCCAATGAAATCCTCACATCAATTACAACATAAAAATTGCATAATTCTTCTGCAAATTAACAATAAAAACAAACAGAAAGTGACAAATCGAAAAAGAGACAAAATGAAATCTATCAGCAACAAACAGTATTTCAACTCCATGGATCCTCATTCTCAATTGAAAAAAATTGGTCGAAAGCTAGAAAATTGGAATTGTGCAGAGAATTTTAAGGATTGCAAAGAGCAGAAACTTGAAGAAATTTCGATCTATAGAAAATCGAGGATAATCGAAACAAGGAAGAGAGATTTTGATGGAGAGAAACGCACGATGCAAAAAGAGGAAGCAATTAAAGCTTGATAAAACGATGTATATATAGAACGTATAGAGTGAAAAATGAAACTTAAAATTGGTTATAGAATGCAAAGGATAAGTTGGAACGTATTTTTGTAAATAAGTTTCACAAACCCTACATTTTTTACAATTTCCCAACTTGTTCTAGCCGTATATACATGGTAAATATTAAAGGCTAATTATGCTACTTCTATTTCTGTATTGCTGAAATTTTGCCTACTGAAGTTGATTGGATATTGCCTTTGACTAGGAAAGGATGTTATTACTGTTGATCCATTTCCTTTCTAACACTCCCCCTCAAGTTAAGTAGTGGGATCGCCAATACTTTACTTGTCTAGTACTTTAGTGAAAATCCTCCCGTTCACAGTTTTTGTTAAGATATCTGCTAATTGATCTTCAGTTCTTATTTAAGGAAGCGTGATTGTTCCAGCCTCTAGCTTTTCCTTGATGAAATGTCTATCAACTTCAACTTACTTGGTTCGATCATGTTGTACTAGATTCTCGGAGATTCTTATGGCTGCTTGATTGTCGCACATTATTTTGCATGGCACAGTTGGTGGAAAGCCAATTTCCGTTAATAATTTTTGAATCCATAGAACTTCTGTGAGGCCTCGAGTGATACCTCGAAATTATGCTTAAGCACTAGATAGTGTTACCACCTTTTGCTTTTTGCTTCTTCGTATGACTAGGTTTCCTCCTACTAGAGTAAAGTAACCTGATGTGGATTTTCGATCTATTGGGTTTCCAGCCCAATCTGCATCTGCAGGGGCGGAGCTGGGGGTGGGCATGCAGAGGCAGCTACCCACCCAGTCACCGGAAAAGAAAACTCCATGAATATGGGTTTTCCCGACAACTTTGCCTCCCCAGGACAGATTCATGTCGCCCCTGCAAAGTTGATGAATGAGAGGATAAGTGAATGAAGAATGGAGTGAAGGTGAGTTTGTTAAAGATGGGTACGCCTGAGATGAGCTTGCCGGACATGGAAAATAAGTGAAGAATGAAACGGAGATGAACAGGTACAAATAAAAGATGGTGCAGAGTTTGAAATAAATATATTAATCCTTTCCTTTTCTTTTTTTTTTTTTTTTTGTTGTGAGCCTAGTACCTATATTTCACTTGGAAAAAAATCCCTTATCCTCAAATAATGTCCTCATACCTGTCCTCCCAATCAAAAACTGCCACGTGTCAACTTTTATTATATTTTAATAATTATTAATTTCTCTCTTCTACTATTTTAATTAAAATATAATAAAAATTGACACGTGACAATTTTTGATCGGGGGGACAGGCATGGAGATACTATTTGGGAACAGAGGATTTTCAACCATCTCACTTATGGCTATGACTAGTCTCATCCAGAATATTAGAAATAATAATAAATAATATTTGTCTTTCCAATTTGTTCTTTATTTTTTTATCATCACCATTGAAATCATATAGGTTAAAACTTAAATGCAGGAGTAGTGTTAATTTAAATTTATATAAGTATTGCAACTCAACTTATCAAAATATATGCTCACTTTTTTTTATTATTTATATATGTAAAATAAACTTATTTCTCTATCTTACTGAACTTTTATTTTACATGTTCAAATGCTTTATTACTACTAAGTAAAATAGTTTAAAACTACTTTATAAAAAAGTTTAAAAATACAAACTTAATTATTGTCACCGTGTATAACGATTTAACCTCAAGTTTTTATTGAATAATTATAGAAATATATCAAAATAGAATATTTGAATATATAATTTGTTTCCATCAACTGTAAAAAAGTAATTGTTATCATGCAATTTTATTTTATTCAAACAAAACTGGTATAATACAATTTTTACCCAAATGAGGTCATTATTTAATTGGACTATGTTGGTTGTTTTTTTTATTACATTTAATTAGTTTAATTTTTACATGTGTTTTTCAGTTATCGTTTGAAAAGTTTTGCTACCAGATATCATTTTCACCGATCAGAAATTATATTCACCCGTTTGAACTTTTTCACAAAGATTTCGCCCACTGAGTTAACAAAACCTGGCACCGCCACTGTGCATCCGTATATGCTTTAATATTCAGATGACCATGATTCCTGAATAGTAAACCATATCCGTTTGTTCCCTTGAGGTACCATTATGATCCTTTGTACGGCTTCCATGTGGCTAGTCTGAGGTTGGTGCATGAACTGACTGACTATTCCCACAGCATAAGAGATATCTGGTCGAGTATGAGATAGGTAAATCAGTTTACCTACCAAGCGTTGATACCTTTCCTTATCTGTTTTCTCTGCTCCTTCTAGCATCCTCAATCCATGATTGACTACCATTGGTGTGTCAGTGGGCTTGCAGCCAATCATTCCTGTTTCGGCTAGCAGGTCTAGGATGTATTTCTTCTGGCATATGAAAATCCCTTGTTCAGATCTTAATACTTCGATTCCAAGAAAGTATTTCAACCTTCCAAGGTCTTTCATTTCAAACTCGGAGAACAAATTTCTCCTTATCCTGGTGATTTCTTCTTCATCATTTACGGTAATGATCACATATCATCAACGTAGATAATCAGGCACGTTGTGAGTTCCCCTCTTCGCTTTAAGAACAAAGTGTGGTCTGAATTGCTTTGTTTATACTCTTATCCTTTCATGGCTATGGTGAATCTTTGAAACAAAGCTCTGGGAGATTGTTTCAGACCATAAAGCAACTTCTTTAATCTACATACTTCTCCTTTTTTGAACCCTTCTTTGAATCCTGGTGATGCTTCCATGTAAAATTCTTCTTTTAGATCCCCATGTAGGAAGTAGACATGTTCGCGGGTTGGGGTACCCGCCCGGCCAGGCCGAGCCCGCTTCAATGGGCCAGGTTTGGATACTCGTTTTTTAAAAAAGCCCGGCCTGAGCTCGAGCCCGTCGAAGCTCGAAGATTTATGGGTCGGGTTTGGTTTTTATATAAATAGCCAAGCCCAGCCCGAACCCGGCCCGACAAATAATTTTATTTATTTATTATATATTTATACATTAAATTTATAATTATTTTAATTTTTTATATTTTATTCTATTAAATTTGTATACTTGATTACGATAAATGTTACTAAATATTAAAGATTTTATGTAAACAATGCAATTATATTAAAAATGTAAATATATTTTGATCTACTTTATATTTTTTTTAACTTAGTTTAATAAAAAAAATTTATAACAAAAAAAATATTTATGGGCTTGGGAATGACCTTGTAAACCCGGCCCGAGCCCGAAGTTCTAAAGTATGGGCTTGGGCCGGGCTTGGGTTAGCGTTTTTGTAAAAAAACCCGCCAAGCCCTGCCCGCCCGACGAACAGGTTTAGTAGGAAGGCATTTTTTACATCAAATTGGTGCAGAGGCTATCCCTTTGTTGCTGCTATAGAGAAGAATACTCTGATAGTATCCATTTTGGCTACAGGTGAGAAGGTCTCACAATAGTCGATGCCATATGTCTGAGTGTACCCCTTTACCACCAAACATGGTTTGTATCTCTCAATGGATCCATCCGGCTTGTGTTTGATAGTAAATACCCATCGGTATCCTACTACTTTCTTTCCTGGAGGAAGGTTATATTTTTCCCATGTTTTATTTTTGTAAAGGGCCTCCATTTCTTCTTGCATTGCCGTTGTCCACCTTTTTTACGACATTGCATCTTCAATTGTATCTGGAGTTTCTTCTTCACATAAGGCTGTTCATAAGGCCTTTGCTTCATTGGATAAACCCACCCTTGCTATGTTGGCTACAGGATATCTTGATCCTCGCTTTATGGGCTCTGGAGAGTATCTTTTGAGAGGGATGCCTCTATCCCTCTTGGGTGGTAATGTGGGTGTCTCTTCTTGTGGTAGATCCTCTATTACCATCCCTTCATGATCATCATGGTTAGTAAAAAATGAAGGACTTACACGATTATTCTTAACTTCAGTTTCTCTTACCTCGGACATCTGGTTTGGATGATTAATATCTGAGGCACTGAGTTCTGCAGGCTGTATTAAGATGTCAGAAGTTTCACCAACATTGGTATTGCTCTGCTTGATTCCTTCATCTCATTCTTGTGGAACTAATGGTAACCAACTAAGTATGTTGAATGGTTCTTTTGACAAGAAGTTGGGAACTGTAGCAGAACTCAGTTTTTTAGGAAATTATAGTTCATAGTGGTGTGTAGGCATCGAGTTTTGGGGTTATAACATCTATATGCCTTTTGGTTTATGCCGTATCTTACGAAAACACATTTCTCGGCACAAGGATTAAGTTTGGTTCTTTCACTTTTGGGAATGTGAACGAACACTGAGCAACCAAATACCCGAGGTTGGAGAGTTAAAAGTGGTGGTATTTTGACATGTTTGGTTAAGGTTTGAACAAGGGTTTGTAGGTGAAGGATTTTAGTTGGGAGTCTGTTGAGGAGATAGAATGAAGTAGCAATTGCTTCAGACCAAAAGGTTTTTAGCATGTGAGACTCGCTAAGGAGTGCTCAGGTCATTTCAAGGAGGATACGATTTTTCCTTTCGGAAACACCGTTTTGTTATGGGGAATGAGGGTAAGTTGTTTGATGAAATAACCCTTTTTCCTTGAAGAATGATTCCATAGGTGAGTTGACAAATTCCCCCCCCCCCCATTATCATATCGTAAGGTTTGTATGGTTATTTGGAATTGGGTTTGAATCATGGTGTAAAACTGGATGAATTTGTCCGTGACTTCATTTTTATTTTTCAAAAAATATACCCCAATAACGAAAGTTTTATCCCCCAATAATAGGTGCCGGTCCCCATACATCAGAATGAACTAACATGAATGGTGAATGAACTTTTGTATTATTGGATTTGAAGGTTTATTGATGATTTTTTGCTAAAATGCAGGTTTCACATTGTAAAGTGTGTTTGTTATTAAAAAGGTTGGGAAATTGAATATGTAAATAACCAGTGGATGGATGTCCCAATCTCCTGTGCCATAACCAAGCTTCTCTATATGCAGTATCGTGTGCAAGCATTGCAATACCATGATGGGTCACTTCATCCACATAATATAACCCTTGACGTTCAGTGCCACGCCCAATAATCATTCCTGTCCTGATGTCCTACAGTATATAAAAAGTTGGATTCATGAGTACAGTACAATTCAGTTATTTCGTAACATGACTATTATATGATAATTTATGTGATAGAGCTGGAACATAAAGGCAATTTGACAATTTTAAAGTGGGCGAAATTTGAATCGATCCTGCTCCTTCGACATAAATTACTTCTCTATTGGTAGCTTTTACGGAGTTTTTCACAGGCTTTGTTTGGAAATCAAGGTCATTTGGGTCATAGGTCATAGTATCGGTAGCACCGCAGTCAAAGATCCAAGATGTCATTTTAACGTTGTGGGCCGAATTTACAAAGGCTTGGAATTTGGTGGGGCTTGAATTTGGGTTATGAAGTGGAGCTATGATAGTAGGTACGGATTTGGATTCTAGAGGGCTTGGTTTGGGCTTGGTTTCATGTGAAATGGGTTGAGTTTCATTGGGATTATAATCTGTTTTTTGGTTTAGTAGGAAAAAATGGTTTTGGGTCGAAGTAAAGGAAAGCCTGTTTGAGTGTAAGGTTTTATTAACAATGGGTTGGGATTTTGTTTGGGCTAAAGTAAAGGAAAGCTGGTGGGCTCTAAGTGCAAGCGTAAAACTGACACTAGCAGTCGCACAACTAAGGCAGTGTACCTATCGTTGACAAGTTATAGTTCTGGTTTTGTCCAGGTTATCGATCCTCAGGAAAATGTAACAAACTACCAAGCTAC
>CATIWQ010258135.1:0-17824 GCA_949673415.1 Euphorbia schlechtendalii | reverse complement strand
ATTTTCCAGAAGAAATATACCATTTTTCAAAAGAAATATACTATTTTTCAGAAGAAATGTACAATTTTTTAGGAAAAATATACCTTTAATTTTACCGTTCCATGTCTTTGAAGAATGAAGAATTTAGAAATATACAAATTTTCAAAAGAAGTATACTGTTTCTAGAAAATATTTACAGTTTTCCAGAAAAATATACCATTTTCTAGGAAAAAAATACCTTCAAGTTTGATGTGCCATCTTTTATACTCGAAAAAATTATTGGTTTCAATTTTTTTTACGAAATATACCAACGATGATGTTTGAACCATTGTTTTCGTTGTGAATCGAAAAAATTGAAACTATAATAAGAGAACGGAAACACGTAAGTAATGCAATACAGAAAAGAAACTAGAAGCTACTGAAATCGGAGAACGTAAACTAAAATCGGAGAACATAAATGTAATTGTTGTGGAATCGGAGAACGGAAAATGACCATGACGGTTTGGATGAGAACAAAAACTAGAACGACAATGATGATTTGGGAGAAAATTACCGTTTATAAAGAGTTAGTGTTTGATTATGTTTAAGAGTTTAAATTACTAATTAATAGGGATTTTATTTTGATTTGTTTTTATGTTGAGGTATTAATTAAATGAAAAGGGTATTTAATGAATAAAAATACTAATTAATGAATTGTAAAGTTTAAAAGATGTATTCATTGAATACCAATGTTCGATATTTAAAATTTTATTTGACAAGGGGGTATTGGTTTAAGGGCTTTAAGCACAACATTGCTAATTCAGCAAGTATAAAGTAAAGGCTACAAAGACAATTTGGGGGCCCGATAGTGATGATGAAGTGGTCCCCTATAATTTGTTTTATATATAAAGCCCAATTTATAGGGGTTCGCCTCTCTAACAAAAAAAAAAAAAACAATCAAACTTTAAATGGATCCAAAATACAATTGTCAAATTCAAGAGTTGTTTAAAAAAAAAAATTTTATGTAGAATCAAACAATTACGCAACCAGCTTAAACGGTGCCTTTTGCTTTTCCGAAGCCAAGAGAAAGTTCAAAAATTGTAAATAACAATTAACAGCGATAACTAAAACAAACAACAAAAAATATTTAGTTTTTCTTATAGTTGGGTTCTTATGTTTTCTGTTGAATGTCAACAACAATTAATACTTGTCCAGAAAAACAATCCTATACATAGGGGATAAGGAAGGTTGACTAATTTGTTTGGACATAAATAAATATAAATAATTTTCGGTGAGTTGAGTTTTTGAGGGAGCCCCATCCCAAAATCCCCACATATCCCTCTTTATACTGTGTTCCATCAAAATGATCAAAGCCGTTTATTATTCTCTCCTGCTTTGCTTCGCTTTGCTGTTACTCCATTCGCAAGCTGAATCGATCCCTCTTCATCCTCAAGCAATCAACAATTTCAACCTCAGCTTAATCCAGGTAATCTTATGTATTCCTTCTAGTTCTGTCGAATCGCGGTATTAATCCGCTCAATTTTAATCTTACTGACGATATTTTTCGTGTTTCTAAAGAACGTTGGGAGCTGTAGCTACCAGGTCAGCATATCAACAAGCTGTTCTTCACCTTTATACACTCGCGATCAGATTAGTCTTGCTTTCGGTGATGCTTATGGCAACCAGGTTCCTCTTTTCCCTAATTTTGTCTCTATTTTGCTTTTCCCCCTTTTTCCTAATTATAGAGCTGGAACAAAAAGAATTATCTGCTTGATAGCAAATTGTATGTTTAATTTAGATGAATACTTAACATGAGCTAATCTGCGCATTATAATTAGTAATTCGATATTCGATATTTGATTGATCAACGCTGACACGAGGAAATCTTCAATTTGAATTTGCGTTTAGGCCTGCAGTTTTGTGAAAAAAGATACTCATACTGCGCTGTTTTCTTCAATTTCTGAAAAAAGGGCCGTGAATTGAACTAAATAGAATGAATTTGTAGTATAAGAGAACATGACCTATTACAATACCACAAATGTTATGTTAATAGTAATTTGTTAGTGAAAAGCTTATAAAAGATATATGTAGTTAGAATGTGAAATTATATTGACTCCGAAATGCAAATATAATCAGATTTATGCGCCAAGATTGGATGATTTATCAACCATGACATTCGAAAGGTGTTCCACCGATACATTCAAGATAAGCGGACCTTGCGCATATCAGATATGCTATGTGTATCTTTACAGGACCGGACCTGATGGGTGGAAACCGACTATCGTGAAGATTTCTGGGTACAATTCATACCCTGTTACGTTTAATTACAACGTTTTTGTTCCCAGCAATACCTGGTATGGATTTAACTTATGCCAGAATGTTGCTTCGGCAAACGTAAAGCAGTTTCGTGGGTGGCTTGTTTCTGCTGTTATTGCAATTGTCATTGGTTTTGTCTTGTAAATCTTTTGTGTAATGTAAATGGGATATATTTGTGTTATCTGAACTGATGTTAAGCTTGGCCACATACATTTGATGTTATTTTAGCAATGAATGAAAATGAAAATTATTGGTTTTAGCACAATAATACGGCGTCAGCTGAGATATAGGAATGTGTTTCTCAAAACTTCTCATTTTCCAATTTACTTACTTTTTATAAGTTATTTTTTTTAAAAAGTAAATCTGATTTATTTTTTAACTTCTATCTTATTTTTAACTTTTAAGTTAAAAAAATTATCAAAAATACTTCTTTGTCTGACTTATAAGTTAAAATCTTCTTAAAATACACTTTTAAGTTAAAAATGAGAAATTTTGAAAAATACCCCGTACTGTTATTTCTCTTTTGTATATCTGCTTATGATTGTTTTTGATTTGTGAAACTTTTGCACCGTTAGATCAAACTCTTTTGCTCATAAATGTACTCTTGATTTCCACGGTTAGATTAAGCTTCTTCCAATGGTTGAGAAATCATTTGTGTATATTATGTATGTGTATATATAGTCTGGCCATAAACAGCAGAAATATTCTACAATTGTGGCATCGTAGAACATGAAATGACAAAAATTTGCACAATAATAAAAATAATCTAGAAGAAATGGTAAGAGTCTGATGTCTCGACTAATAATAGTAACATATCAACCACTTCACCCCTTTTAGGACCTGTTTCATTCTATATCCACTTCATTATATTCTATAACTTATTTCAGTAAAGAACATAAGTTTAATTTTCTAATTCTAACAAAGTCATGTGTAAAGTTTTTTAATTGCCTTTATACGTGTGGTTTTGTATGGGTCAGAACGCTCATTGTTGTTTAAAAAACATTTTTGGGTTTTCTTTTTTTAGTCTGCATATTTTATAATAATGCTATTATATCCCCCAATTAATATGTGCATGTTTCATCAACATTTCTTTTTTCTGTTAATACAAATACTCTAATGTTAATTATTTTTTCTTTTTGTATACTCCCCCTGCCAAATGTGTCTCAAATTATTATATTACTTTCTTTTTCTTTTTTGATCTGCCTCTAATTATAGAGAACTTTAATGTATAAGAACATCACTTATTTTAGAATCTTCTAACACTTGTATTTATCAAAGTTGATAATTAACAATAAAGCACATCAAATTATCTTGAAACCATGGATTTCTTTAAACCAAATGCATTTATAATTGAAAATGTGTAATAATAGTTATAATATAATGTTGAGCCACTAATAATAGAAATTTCATAGACAATAATTTAGGAAAAAATCTGTTCAACCGTAAGAAATAATTTTTCAGACAACGCAATAGCTTAACTATTAGATTTTTTTTCAAAGAGCCGGAAAAAAAAACAATTATGTTTCCATTAATACATATTAATGTAATTCTTGTAGATGCATCTATTTGGAATCAAATTTGAATATCTTTTTACAAATTCAACATATATTACAAACTAACTACTTTGCTACACCATCACAGAACTATATCCATTTTCAAAAACAGTGATAACATGTTATGTTAGGTATTTATTGAATTGCAATAGAACTATAATTAGAATCAAATACAATTAATTTTACTATTGATATATTAGTTCATGTATCTTGGTCTACGAATCATGTTGCCCACTTGATAGGCAGAACAACTAATATGTAGGAAGTTTAACTTCATGTTTATCCACGTTTGATTAGAATTATAATTGTATATGATTTTATCAATGAATTATATTCTCAAGTAAAAAAATAATTAGAATCCCACCAAATAGCCCATGATATAAAGAATCATAAACAACATCAATTACATAAGGTCATATGCATCACTGACTACCTTTTGCTACTTTCACCTACTGCCTCCTAATCTTTGAAAAGATCCCCGTAGTTTCCTCACCTTTTGAAAAATGATCTTGTAACTCACTCAAATTTAAAAAAAAGTGTATTACTTTACTCTTTAAATGTCACATGCCAACTTCTGATTGAAGATAGATTTTTAGGAAAAATGAAATCTTTTAAAAAATCATACAAATAATGAGAATCACAATGTCCATTTTTTAAAAGATAAAAGAGTTATGTGATACTTTTTTTTATTAATGAGATGTGAAGGAATAACGTTGCATTGTACCATTACATAATTATTGACCTTGATCTTGATGTGATAAAGTTGAAAAAAATATTACAAATAATGTTAAAAAAGAAAATAATTGCCCTAACAGTTTTGACCTTCTTCAACTCTGCGGGAAACGTGAAAGTGACGACAAAGTCTCATACACGAATAATATCCCGCCCCAAGCAGAAAAAGTAATTAAACAAAGCAGCCTTTTCCCTTCTTCTTCTTCTTCTTCCATCTGAATCTTCCTTCTCCGTCTCCTTGTTGGGAGTTGGCATTGCAGGGGACTGGAGACATATTGCCATTAGAATATGGCCTTATTTGAACCGAAACGAAAACTCTTTAGATTTTGGTATTGCTTCTTCTCGCTGTTGGTTTACTCGTCGATTTCTTTCGCCGCCAGATCTGATGAGGAAATTAGGGCGCGGTTTTATGGGAATTTGGTCAATTCATCTGCTCCTGTCAACGATGATGGCAGTATTGCCCAAATGTTCGATCGGGTATTGCAGAAGGAATTTTCTGAAAATGATCAACCTGAAGGTATGTAGTCTTTTGCTTTTTTGCAGTTTTATTTCCATTTACATTGTTTCTTTTAATAAGTTGAACATTATCGTCATTGTTTTGGGACTTATTTTAGCCGATGCTGTATTCTCGGCTTATCTCTGTATATGGTACTTAATTTGCATGGAGGATTAGCTCGGGTAAAGTTTCTTCGTAGCCATGGAACTGATTGCATTCTACTTGGAGCTAGTATTTCTTACAAATTATGATAGTTTCAATTCATTGTTTTGCCATGCCTTCCAGATCTGTATTATTTGTTGCTTTGGTGAATTCAGCTAGTATAGCACTTGGGGAAATAAAAAATATGGTTTAGTAGACCTCGAAGTTTTTGTTTAGAAATTTTGGAATTATTTGCTAGATTAATTGGATTTGATATTAAAATAAATATTATAAAAACAGGAATTTTACTATGCATTAGTTTCTTATTATCTATCAAAGATTTTGAACTAAAATATAGTCGCAGTGGGAAATTCCATTATCTCTAGAAGTCTTCTTAACACAGCTAACCAATTTATTAGCCTTCTCTTGGATCCATTACTCCAGATGTCAATATGAATCATTGTTAGGGAGTTTGATAAAGCAAAACCCAATTTAAGAAAAAAGAGTTGGTGAGAAAAGCTATGTTTTTTGTATTTATTTGTTCATATCTAGCAAGACAATGTATATCTTGTTGGTTTATGGTGATTACTGATGTTATTCTGCAAACCTTGTGTTTAGATTCCATTTTGGTTTGATTTTGTTAGGTCCTGTGTATAGCTTTTTAGGAGTCTGTTAAATGTTGAATTAGATGCTTAATACCTACTTCATTCCATCTCTTGCTAGTCAGTAGTTTTGTTTCTTAAATGCTGTTGTATTATGTGTGAATTTGTTAGCTTCCTTGCACAGGTTCTGATGCAAACTCCTTCAACAACAGTGTAAATGACCAACAGGTAAGTTTGAATTTTGTTTTTATATTTTATTGGATTTTAAGTTCATGATTATATTTTTTATACTAATAAATAAATATTGTAATTTAATATATGAATTGAAAATCATTATATTTTTATATTTTGTTCTTCTGTTAGAATAGTATAGCACTGCTTTTTACTTTTTTTTCCTTTAACATTTAATTTATTTTATCGTCTTGTAATATTTGTTCTTTTGCAGGCTGTACTAGAAACTGTAGCAAAAATAACACATGACAAGCCTAAGAACAATGAGACACAAGTGGCTAAGTAATGGAATAAAATAATACTATTGTGGTGCATTGCTATCATATTTGATATATACTCCTATATTTTTCTCTCCCTTCTGTTAGCTGGGATTTTGATTTTGTAATCGTTTTCCTTTCTTTCTCTTGTTATATCTTCTATCAGTGGAACAAAATCTTTCCAGTTTCAAGATGTATTTTCGCTGGAAAATAAAGATTCTGATGAGACAACTACCCTCATTGACAAAAAGGTAAGGTTTTATTGTTAGTTCTTTTTGCATATCAAGATGCACAGATTAATATTATATACTTCTCTTCTTCCATTGTAGGACAACGTATTTGTTATGTCAAACAAGAAATCCAAGTATCCGATACTTCAAGTAGATTTGAGGTTAGCACTCTTTATTTCTGACTGTTAATAATTCTGATTATATGTAAGGTATATACCCAAATTCATTGTCTGTTAAGTGTTAATTTTTCTTTTTCTCCTCAACTGTTGTATATATTTTTCTTGTGTTTTATACTGCGTAAGATTTAATTCTTTATTTGTATAAATTCCACAGATTAATTTCAGATTTAGTAGTTGTCATTGTTTCTGCTGCCATTGGTGGGATCGTTTTCTCTTGTATGGGACAACCGGTTAGTTAAGATGTTTATTCAAGTTTCACTTCAATTGCTTATGTTTGGTGCTTTTTGATTCTTAAGGTTAATTCTGGTTCTTTTGTGATTCATGTTTTATATGTTGACCTATTTGAGGATTTTTTTTTTTGCATTTCTTTGAATGGGTATGTTAGGTGATTGTGGGATACCTTCTAGCTGGTTCAGTTATTGGACCAGGAGGCTTGAAATTTATCAGTGAGATGGTACAGGTATGTTATTTTCCTTGTTTTATTAGAGAGATTTAGAAATAACTGCAAAAGATGTAACATATATACATGCACAAGGTTCTAAATAGGAATCCGTTTAATTCAGTCTTATATTATAGCCTTGATAAATACATTCTTCATCATCGTTTTTCTGTAGAGGTTTCTTTTCTGTCAGCATTACACTGCAAATATATGGTATCTGGTGGCATCATTCTTATGATATCGTTTTTAGGTTGACGTCTAGATGGAACTTAAACCTTGTCCCTTTTCTAAGGCCAGATCACAAATATATATTTTTTTATAAGTTTCCTATGGAAATGCATTGGCACTGGAGAAATTATCAACTAGTAATATGGTCCTGGGACCTGGTAATGGGATGGTTAACATTACTGTATTTATTTGATTTTCTACTTCTAATTGCTAATGCTAAAGAACATTAGAGATAAATCTAAATCAATTGTGAGTTCTTTGGTGAAAAATATTTAACTTACTCTTTCTTCATCATTGCATGATTGTTACATAAAATAAGGCAGTAACTGCTCTTTGCTGCAAACTTGACAGTTACTCTACATATAACTGTGCTTTCTACATATTTCGGAACTTCTTTTAGACCAACTTAACCTAAAATCTTAAGAGTATGTTTCCTATGATTGTAAATTATTTACTAATTCTGCTAGTTTGTATCCAGACATCTCAGTTGAAATAGATATGACAGTATGGAAGATCAAGTTATATTTACTGTTGTTCACAGTAGAGCACTTCCATTTTCCTGATATATCCACTGTGCATATAATATAAGATTCATTTCGTTTGTGTAAGTGACCTTTTTTGTTGAAGCTTTAAATTTTTGTATTACCATGTTTTCCATGTCATAAGTGCTTCTGTTGCTATTTTGACCGTTCTCTTGTAAAATCAATTGTGTACTAAGGAATGTTTGGCCATAACGAGTCGTGCATCAGGGTAACCATCATAACAATTTTTTCAGTGTAGTATCAGAGTAACCATCATAACAACTTTTTCAGTGTAGTATCATGCAGTTGTGATGTTCTTTATAAGATGACACTTGCATATTTCTCTTTCTCATTTCATCAGGTTGAGACAGTAGCTCAGTTTGGTGTTGTGTTTCTTCTTTTTGCTTTAGGACTAGAGTTCTCGCTGACGAAGGTAAATTACAACTTGCTCTGGGAAATTCTTATTACTACATTTAAAATACTAGCTTTATCTGTTGACTAGGTATTGTGAATATTTGCCTCAATTTTTTTGACGAACTGCTTAACTTATTCTATGCAGTTAAAAGTCGTGGGGCCTGTTGCTGTTCTTGGAGGACTACTTCAAATTTTTATATTCATGTTTTTGTGTGGCACGACAGCTATTGTATGTTTCTTATAGTATCAGATTCATTTTTTTCTGTGAGATTTCATGATTCTGTCAAAATGCTTTAAGTTGGACATCTACCATTATGCAGTTGTGTGGAGCAAAGTTGTCTGAGGGCATTTTTTTGGGCGCGTTCCTGTCAATGTCATCAACAGCAGTCGTATGCATTCTTCCGCATCTCTGGCATTTTAACTGTCTACTTCCTTGCATTCCCTTATTTATGTTTTTCTATCTTCTACTAGGTGGTCAAATTTTTAGTCGAACGCAACAGTACTAATACTCTTCATGGTCAAGTCACAATTGGGACACTTATATTCCAGGTTCCTCACTCTCATTCATCTGTTTTGCATTTTGCCCACAAAGATCCATCAGTTTCCTTTTTCATCTGTCCTAAAATCACAATATTTTTTTAAGTATGCTTGCATGTTCTTATCTAATATGCTTTTCATCAGAAAAAGTGAACCACTACTGTTAATAAAACTGTAGTAGCAGTAGTAGATAAATGTGTGATTGTGTTGCAAAAAGGAAAAAATGCTATACTTTGCGTCTCATACTATACAAAATTTTGTTTCCTTAGTAATTGATAAAATGAAAGATTATTTATTTGGGGTTGTGAGAGTGTAGGGTAATACAACTTTATCTAATCATTTGTCATTTATTAAGTTGGAAGATTGATGTTTGATATGTAATTAGTCTTTCAGGACTGTGCTGTTGGTTTGCTTTTTGCTTTGCTTCCAGTCTTAGGTGGCAGCAGTGGCATGCTACATGGAATGGTTTCAATGGGGAAGCTGTAAGTTATTACTTGGTCAGCTTTTCCCTTTTTTTCTTTTATCCTAGTGAGGTAGAGAGGGTGGGGGGGGGGGGGGGGAGTGTTATACCTTTCTCTATCACAAGGGAGATTGTGTGGCTTGTTTAAATTTATATCATGTCTTACTTTTGTAATTTTCATTTTCAGGTTGTTGGTGTTGTCGATATTCCTCATTGTTACATCTGTAATGTCATGGTCATTTGTTCCTCGATTTCTTAAGTTGATGATACAGCTATCATCTCAAGTGAGTTACAGACAATTTTTTATTGAATGACTTACATGCTAATGCTTCTTGTGATTGTACTTGGACGCTTACCCGATTAAGCTCATCTTTTGTCTCCATATATGTGATCCAGACAAATGAACTTTATCAGCTTGCTGCTGTGGCATTCTGCTTATTATCTGCTTGGGTAAGTGTGAAATGTATTCCATTTTTGTTGAGAAAATTAGTTGTAAACTTGCACAAAATTTCTATCTTGTTGATTATTATATTATCATCTTTTCCATAGGAATTGTAAATAATTATTTTGTTTTCGTAGTTGTTTGCTTTTCTAGACTGTATGGGGATCCAAAATGCAAATGGGGTATAAATAGAACCCTGTTTGAACTAAGGAAGAGCTCATAGATCATCATAATCATCATTGTAATTTGTGTGTTAAATCTCATGCTGATATGAAAGTTTTGCTCAGTGGAGTTGCCGAGTCAGATCAAGACATGGAAATCAATGCATATTTTTTTGGATTTATCATATAAATATTTTATTCCTTGAGACTGTTACATTTTCTGTAGTATTTGACCATAAAGCTGTAGTATTCAATAGCATATGAATTTCTTTTGAGCTATGTTGAGATGCATTATGTGAGGAATCATATTCACATTTCTGATGCTCTTGGAATTCCTCTTTTAATTTCAGTGCAGTGACAAACTTGGCCTTAGCCTTGAGTTGGGTTCATTTGTGGCTGGAGTAATGATATCTACAACTGACTTTGCACAACATACTTTGGACCAGGTATTTTCTTGGAAAAGATCGTTTCTTTGGCCCATGTGTCAATACACTGAATAAATCTGTAATTTTTGTTGTCCTCTTTATCTTTTCAAAGTTCTCGAGTGCCTTGGTTTCTGGCTATTATGGAGCTACAATTTTTTGTTTATTATAGGGTGAATATTTGTACAATCATTGTGTATGACCGGTCTCCGAAATTTGATGCATTCTGATCAAATGCAGTGTGTGATACCTTGAAATTGAAGTCAGCTCAGTATTTTCTTGGACCGACTGTTAATTTCATAATTTGGTTATTATTTCAGCCAGATCCTCAAAGCATGTTTGTGAAATTAAATGTATCATCTTTGACTATATGTACTGATTTATGGTAACAAATCATTTGGAAATGTGAAATTTGGTCATGGCTTGTTTGACTGGCTAGAAACATATTAGCTATGCTTTATTAATGTGAGTATAATATAAGAACATTCACGGTTTACTGCTTTCTCTGTACCCTGCAGGTTGAACCAATTCGTAACCTGTTTGCTGCTCTGTTTCTATCTAGTATTGGGATGCTTATACATGTGCAGTTCCTGTGGAACCACGTGGACATATTACTTGCTTCTGTGATTCTGGTTGTAGTAGTCAAGACAGTTGTTGCTGCCGTGGCAATTAAAGCCTTTGGATACAGTATTAGGACAGCATTCCATGTGAGTTCACTTAATTTTTTAAAAAAAAATAGTAGTGGCTGATGCACTTCACAAATTACACATCAATTCAGATCTGAAAGACAATCATTGTTTTGTTATGAAGGTTGGAGTATTGCTTGCACAAATTGGAGAATTCGCTTTTGTTCTCTTGAGTCGTGCCTCGAATCTTCACCTTGTCGAGGTAATCACTTCAAATCCTCTTGCTACATGTGTGTTTATAGATGTACTATAAAATGAGAATTTAAGATCTATATACTCTGTTGTATTTTGATTAAAACTTTCTACATATGCAGGGAAAGATGTACCTTCTTCTTCTTGGAACCACAGCTCTTAGTTTGGTTTGTATCTTTTTTTTATTGTTAGAAGGCATTCAAAGCTTTTATACATTTCACTCGCACTCTCTTAGTAATAGTATTGACCATCATAAATGTTGTTCAGGTAACTACTCCCCTTTTGTTCAAACTGATCCCAAATGTCATGAATCTTGGCGTCCTATTGCATTGGTTTCCACCTGAAAGCAACACTCAGAATGAGGTTCTCTCTCTCTCTCTCTCTCTAGCATGTGGTCTTGCATGCCCATGCATATATAAGCGTGAAAAAAATAAAGTTTCGTATTGGGTTGAGAAAATAAATTGTAAATTGTAGAATAATGGTTAAAAAGATGAAATATTTTTGCCACAAGCACACTTCTGCACAACCATCTGAATATTAAGTATTGGCCGACAGTTCTTTACTCGCAACATCTCATTTTCTATGTGTTTTGTTTATCTACGCATTGAAATGTTAGAGAGTATAAAAAACATGTCATTTCCGGCCATGTCATCATTATTTTCCCAGCAAAATATACTAAAAGACAGCATTTCCTTTTTCTCATGCTTGTTAAATACAGGAGAGAACATCCATTATCGAAGCACATAATAGATTGCTATGATCATATTGGGAGTAGAATTTGGAGGTCAGTAATGTGTGTATATGTAGTGGTTTATAGTCTCCATGTCGAAAGCTGAGGGACAGTTATCAGTTCCACTAACAATAGAGCTTGAATAGTACGAGTAGATACGTATACCTGTTGTATTCTTTGAATAGGTATTGTATATATTATTTTTTTTAGGGCATTTGGCCCCCTAGACAGTGATGATCTGGTTGGCATGTTTAATGTTTATCTACAATCCATATTCTTTCGACCCATATGAGAAGCCATGACTTATTTTACACAAATAGACGACTCGCTGACTACAGATTTCTAGGAGCAGTTGTTTTTTTTGCACATCCGGGGCAATTGTTTTAGTATATTTGTACTCTTCATAAAATAAAAAATTATTTATTTTGGAAGTATTTGTTACTGTTTTTAGGCAACTGGCCTTCAGAGAACAATAATTGATGCTCATGTAAAATAGCAGCAGGCCAATTATGTTTTCAGCAACCTGAATGGGTAGGAGTGACGTTTTGGGAAATTTAAAGTGTAAATAAATTCACCAATTTGCTATATTCTATTATCATGAACTTGCTGTCTTTATCATGGTGACGACGGTGGACTTAAAGTTTTGTTACAAAAAGTTTAGGTAGAATCAATTTTAATCAATATCAGAGTCAATGTAATATCAAAAATCAGCCAACAGTTTTGGTTTATAGTTGATTCAGCTCGAATTTGAAAAACAAATGTTTTTTTAATAAGGAATTGTAGGGAATTCACCTCTTTTGGAATAACATCTCTCATATTCATTGCCCACCATCCCAAACGCTGCAATTCAAAACCAGCCTATTCTTCTCCTTTGGAAACCATACTCTCAAGATGACCCTAAGAAATTGATCTTAATGAATTATTTAAATTTAATTATACATCAATCAATGATCATACAACTATTTTAATCATATAGTTATAAAATAAAATAGCAAATAAGTGGATACATTAAGTGCGTATTATTTTGGAAAGTTATTTATCTTTAAGTGTACAAACAAGGTCATTAATTATACTATCGTATTTAACTATTTTGGATAATCAACTCCTACCTGCAAATACATACCATTAAACTCGACTCATTTCAATTTTATTTTGGTATTATTTTTTCAGTTGGTGTCCTAATAAGTTGCTCTCACAAACGTTTTATAAATATTTTGGTTTTAAACAATACTTTTTGATATTTCATACTATTTATCAACTATACTGTTTATAGAAAAAAAAACTTTGAAAACAAAACTTTATAAAAGAGTAACTTGAAAAAGCATGATCAAACTAACCATTCTAAATTTAGTAAGATATATTGAAAAGTAACCGTGCCTGATTGATAAAAAAAACCGCGCCTGAACCCAAGAGGAACGGTAATATATTGACGTTGGAATTTTAAAAGGGAACTTCGATTAAAAAAAAGAGTGGAAAAACGACGCAGTTTAAGCATTTGGGGTTGATGCTGATGGATTATAAAAGAGGTGGAATGGTAAGAGAAGAATCAGATTGTAGTGGAGTCTTTGAACGCCTTTTTAGTGTTAACGCTTTGAGAGACAGAGATGGAGGAGCTCCGATGCCAGCGAATCGGCTGCAACGCCACTTTCACCCTCCATGATAATCCCGATGGTTCCTGTCAATATCACCACTCTGTGTGTATCTTCTTTAACTCTCATCTTCTTCTGTGCTTGCTTCATTTCTTCCTTTTCTATCTATTCGAATTTCTCTTTGAATTTTCCTTGAGTTTGTTCTTGTCGATACTCAAATAAGATTCAGGGCTTACGAGTTGATTTTTTGTTGTAGTTTAAGTGATCTTTGTTGCTGCATTATTTAATTTTAGGCTAACCGGAAGTTTTATTTTAACTTGCTTTTCGTAAGAAACAAGTTTGCATGTCAAGCAAACCTAATCAAGAGAAACGCGTGATTGTTACGCAGCTTTCAGAGGATAAATATATTTTTAATTTCAATCATAAAATGCTGCCAAATTATCACCTCTGCTATCAATGTAAGAGATTCATGGCAATTGTTCCTCTAAAGCTTCCAGGGTTTGCTTTAATGCCATTTTGACAAGTTGAGCTAAATTTTGCTCTCTTTGAGTGTATACGAGTGATCGATCTGAAGAGAGAATTGTTTTCCTTTAAGAACTACTACTTTTCTTTTGATAGCTTTCAATTCAGAAATATTTGTGCACGTTGACGCTTAGATCTACATTATTCTCATCTTAAAGCCCAATTTAAGTTAAATTGAATGAATTGAGGCTTTAGTACTGTGTTCTGATTTTGAATTCTGTTGGCGGTTGCTTGTTTTGTATTGTTTTATGTAACCATATGTCTCTTTCCTGTTAGGCCCTTTTTTGAGATGTCTCACAAATTATGTTTTTATTTGTTATCACGAATGCAGTTGATCATGAGATACTTTGCATTTCCATGGTCTATAATTAATTTTCTGTATTGTTATGCTAATTTACTTATTCCTTGTGGCTGGGCTGGATATCCCCATGTGTGTACATATATCAGGGGGTAAGTTAAAACTTTCATCTTTATTATACTCCTTTAAATGGGATTTCCGTTCCTTTTTTCCGACGTTCTTCCAATTCTTTGGTAATCTGCTGTCATATCTGTTTGTCTCGATGTATTCTTCAGCCTATATTCCATGATGGAACAAAAGAGTGGAGTTGTTGCAAGAAAAGAAGTCATGATTTCTCCCTATTCTTAGAAATTCCCGGGTAAGTTTGTCCTTTTCTCTCTGCTCTTCTTTTGTAATTAAGAATTGATTAGGGGTTTATACAAATTCCTAAGTCAAAAAATTAATAGTTGACATATACAAACAAAAACTGATAGACAGTGTTCAGTAGAAAGGATCTTGCTACTAATTATCGAGAAAAAATGATACAATATTCTCTAGTCCCAGTAGGATTCTTTATTGATATCTTGGATAGAGTCATAAAAAGAGAAATGGATGCGAAACTTATTTGTACAGTAATCAACTTGAATATATAGTCTATCTGTTGTTCTTTTTATATGCTGAGTCACTTGATTACTGCAACTGACATTAACAAAACTAGAACTAAGATGGTATTCAGTTGAATCTAGTTGTTGAGGGTTAATGAATTTTTTTTACTTTTCAAAACGAAGTTAATTATTACTACTTATCTAAATTTGATATGTTGTTGATACATGATCATAGTCCTCAAAAGTGTCTTCTGTGTGAAGATGTAAGACAGGTGAGCACACAACTGAGAAACCCGTGTTGGCAAAGCCTAATTTAATTAGAAAGACTTCAGTTCTACCACCCTCTACAGCCACCACTACAAACTCATCCTCTAAAGAATCCTGTCCTAGGTGCAAGCATGGTTTCTTTTGCTCAGATCACGGTATTTTTTTACAAACATCTTTTTATGATACATGCATTTAGTGCTGTTTTCATAATTTATATACAGAATGTTATTGTGTGCTACATCTGATTAAGAATCCTGTCCTAATGTTCTTGCTGTGTCTATTATCTTTTTGTGAATTTAAATATCACTCTTCTTATATTTAAAATTTTGTACAAAGTTGCCTTGGTAATTCAAGTACATTGCTTCCATTTTAGGTTCACAAGTCAAGTCATCAGCGGCTGCAAGCAACGCAACCACAAAATCTTCACCTGTGCCACCAAAAACAGTAGTTGATATAAACGAGCCTCAAACATGCAAAAACCAAGGATGCGGTCAGATGTTCAATGAAATAAATAATCACGAAACTGCCTGTAATTACCATCCTGGCCCCGCTGCATTTCATGATCGACTAAAAGGGGTGAGTTCTTTTTTTTGCTCACCATTTTCAATTTGTCCTATCATCTTTAAAGTTGATTGCCATTGAATGATAAATATATTTTGCTTGTTCGCAGTGGAAATGCTGTGATGTACATGTAAAAGAATTTGATGAATTCATGACAATTCCGCCTTGCACTAAGGGATGGCACAATGCTCATCCAGTGTCATAAACTGCAGAGTATGAAGCAAATATGCTGCTTTTTTTAAAATGTTGATGATTTATTGAGTGCTGGTTTTACTGAAGGTTAAACTTTCTTTTGTGCGGTTGTACAACCAACAAAACTTTCTTTTGGTGGGCTGGCTGTTATTTTTCTTGGCTTGCACAATGGGTCTATTGATTAAGTGTTGCATTAAGAGTGGGAGTGGTTCTTATGATGGGGCTGTGAAGTGTGAATTACTTGGGCTATTTGAATTCTTCTCATTTCATAGCGACTTATTGGTCGATAAATTGGAACTTTTCCCCTTTAATAAATGTTGACTGAGATAATATTATTCGGGATTTATTTATTATTAAGACTTCTAAGTATTTACAAATATATGAGGGAAAATGTGAAATTTTTGTATTGTTTTCTCTCAACTTTTGTGTAATTTGGGTTCATTGATGGATTAGTGATTTTGTAAATCAGCTCTGTCATTATTAGGTAGGGTAGGTGATTTTTTATATTACATATATTTAGCACTATATCTGTCCTTTTCGCTGGATTCGTAAACGATTTCCTCTCAAGTGAAATAATGTTACAGGCAGCTAATACGTTAAAATATTGTTTTGTTTGGACTGGAATAAACATCGAGTATCATTCTTGACTTGAGACATGATCTGTTCAATATTATTTTATATCATGCTTTTTACTTGCTTGTACTTCCGAGTTCTGACTGAGCCTGAAAGTTAATATATAAGAAACTGCCTATGCTGATATGGCTTAGATAGTCATGAGTAAAACTTATTCTCATGTAAATTTATAAGTATGCAGTAATGAATATAAAAATTAGAATTGAACTGGATGGATTACAAGTTGAAAATATCATGATTCTTAATGTAAAAATAAATCTTGGATGATTAAATCGCAACATATTAAAAGATAAATGTGGACGAAATAGGGATATGTATGCCGACGAAAGGTCATATAAAATAGATCGAATTAGAAATGTACAATGTGCATGTTACATGTTGAGGTTGAGGTTGAACCGAAAGAATGACAACTCAAGTTGTCCGAATATTTGTTATGCAGATAAAAAAAAATACTCCCTCCATCCTCATTTAATTATCTATAACCTTTTAATCTTTTCTCAATTTAATTGTTATTTGTTGATTTTTTTCCCTCATTTTTCATTTTTATCCTTGTTAATAATAATCAATTCTATTCTCTATATAAAAGAAATTTATTTTATTTTTCTTTCAAATCTATCCATATTAATGATAATAAATTAATTTGACGTAATAATCATTTTTCATTCATAAATTTTAAATAAATTTTAAATTCAATAATTAAAAGTGAGTATAATAAGGATAAGAAAAGAATATTTAAAATGAAATAAAATTTTATATACATTGATATCAAGATAAGCTTGCATTTATCCCCTACACCTAAGTCTACTCCTAACTAGACCTCCCTAAGCCTATGCCTACATCTAGGCCCACTTGCTGCCACCATCATGACTTTCTATCTATAAAAGAGAAATCAATCTCCTCTATAAGGTAACTTGGAACTCCCACAAGAGAAACATTTATTCTCCTCCATCTTAAAAATTGACTTAAGCATCGGAGGGGCTTTGCCGGAACCTCGGCCAAGCCTTGTTTTGTAGGTAATTGACGGGAGTCTCAACGGAGCACGAAAGAACTCGAAGAACTTGAAGATCCTATGAAGAACGGAGTTGACAAAGATGCCATTTGGGTATCAAATTGGTGCGGTGAGCGCGAACCGACTCGAGCATCCCCACTCAAATATTTTAGATCTGACGAACTTTCCAAATCCAAGATTTCAAGCTCAACAAGAATAGAGAAAAGAAAAGAAAAAGGTCAATTAATTGAAGCAAAAGAAAC